>CAEGAE010034125.1:0-94757 GCA_903067095.1 Girardinus metallicus | reverse complement strand
GTTTTTAGTAGTGTGTGAGAGACAAAACATAGTTTTTGTCCTAAACGGCCCCTCATAGTCAAATCCCGTCGCTAACAGCAACACAAACTCTATAAATGGCTGTGAAGATGAAAACAGGGACAGAAACCTGGAGTATAGACATTTTTTCATAATAGCCTGCTCACAAATAGATAGGTTATTTGTGAGCCTGCCTCTTTATTATTACATTGAATTAATTTCAGATTTTTGTATAACTTTTCTTCAAGTTAACAAAGTGAGCTATTATTACAGGTTAATTTTCTAAACTACAGAAAAATAACTGTTAGAGAAGCTCAAATGTGAAAAACTGGACTGATATTGATGTGCGATAGTAGCACTGCTGTTATGTTAGATTTACCCATGTTTTTTTTTTTTTTTTATCCGATTAATCGTAAGAATAATTGATAGATTACTTGATTACTAAAATATTCGTTTACAACAGCCCTATTTACAAGGTTTTATTATAAATAACTATAGAACTTATATAAATATATAACTCTGAGCTTTAAATGCTCTACCTCAACATTGAAAAGGCTTGTGTCTTCAATAAGGTTTTGTTTTCAATTCATTCACTGATAGATTCCAACAAACTTGCTTCTCGTCTTGTATGTTCTTGTATTTCATAAGATCCGGATGTGATGTGTGAATTTTTTAGACCTTTTTGTCTCCTTCATGTTGTCAGAGAAATGCCATTAAAATGATTTCTTGTTTCAGCTGGTTGGACCACAATCAGGCTTGGGCCAATTGTGATTAATCCTGATATCAATGAAACAAAGTATTACTTGATTTTTTTTTCTTTAGCTATTCAAGTTATCTTTTTCTGGTATTAAAATTTGAATTTGACAAAATGTGTAAAAGAGTAAATACTTTTTCAAAGTATGATTCCTTCCCTCTACTCCACAATACAAACTCCAAACGCATTTCTACATCATCATTCAGCTTCGAACTGAAGATATGTCTGAAATTTTCAGCTGGAGTATGAGCTCCAGCTGATACTCCAGCTGATTTTCTTTTATCAGCTGGAAAGCTGATAAAAGAAAACCTGTTCACAAAGAAAAGCTTTTAGCATAGACGATAACCTATTTAGATTACTGTATTTCTTTTTGTTAGTTTGGGACTTCTTCGGCCCTTTTGGTGTAAAGGGGGAGCAAGGAGACAAGGGTCTACCAGGAGACCAAGGAAGACCTGCTGTCTTTCCGGGACCCAAAGGATCTGATGGAAGTCCGGGTAGCAGAGGCCCTCCGGGACCCAGAGGATCGTGTGAGTGTTTGTATCTGTGGAGAGAGAGATTCCAGTTTCGTCTCCGCAATTCTTTTCTTTAACTTGTGTTTACCTGTAGGGAAAGAGTTCTTTAAAGGAGATAAAGGGCCAAGGGGAAGACCTGGCAATTCAGGGGCTAAAGGATTTAAAGGTGCTCTTCTCATGTGCAGAGAATCTTATTCTTAGCCTGACTCTGCGAAATCCCACCTGACTGTGTTTTGTGAAAACAGGGGATTATGGAGAATGTCAGTGCAGTAGTGAAAATTTGCCCCGCGGTTTACCTGGTCCTGCCGGTGAGCGCGGAGAACCTGGGATGACTGGAGAGTTCGGATATGAAGGGGACATGGGAGACCAGGGTCCCCGAGGCACCAATGGGTTTCCTGTAAGGAAATAATGACTTCAGTCTTTCTATTTAAAATCCTCTATAATGTCTGTTCTCTCACACTTGATCGTATTGTGTTGCTTTGAAGGGATCCGCTGGCCTCAATGGTTTTCCAGGGCCCAAAGGACAAAAAGGAGTAACAAGTGTTGCGAGAGAAAAAGGTGCATAGTTTGTTATTCTATTATTATTTCTAATCATTGAAAGAATTACAAATATGTTTGTTTTAGGGTTATGTGTTTTAGAAGTTTACCCATGTACTTTCCTCGATACCCTCAGGATACCCTGGAGAGCCTGGAGACCCGGGAATTGATGGAGTTGTAGGGTTAGACGGTTCTCCAGGCCCAAATGGTCGTCATGGTCTTCCTGGTAATCGTGGTCTTCCAGTAAGTCCATCATTGCAGTCTTTAATGTCTCTTTTTAAATTTGGTTAGCTTGCTAATTTGGATTATATTTCTTTGGAATATAAGTAGATTTTTCATGGTACTTAATAAATACAAGCCAAGTATTTATAGTTTTGTGATTCACGAATAAGCACTAGCAGAACTCAAACGTTTTGGGCCTTTATCATATTGCTTAACTTTCTGTCTGTGGAATGCTGATATTGACATTTATAAAACACTTTATTTAACTTCATGATATATTTTAAATGGACAGGGATTGTCAGGCAGCAGACATTCAGAGATACTCTTACAACAATAGTTTACCAAAGCATGTTTTGATTTAGTTTGCGCATTAGATCTGCTTGACTTTCTATCTGCTGTCAATTACAATGGATCTTATAAACCTGGAAAAGCTGCCATTGTCCCAGCAGGAGTTTCCTGTTCTTATCCAGCAATATTTGAGCACAATGGGTCAGTGAAGGGACTCACCAATAATTGGAGAAACATGGGAAAACAAAGACATTTCAAATAGTGGGGATATTGTCCAAACTGCAGAAAGACAAGACAGACACTGGTCAGAGAAGCTGCCAAAAGGCAGATATTTCAGACTAAGGAAGGACTGTTTTCTTCTACAGAAACTTCCATTTCCCCAAAACTTTGTGAGAAGACTTTTTGTGGTGAGATGAGCTAAAATGTGAACTTTTAGGTCAAAGTTTCTGAAGGTGTTTGGCACAAAAACAACTGCCCCAATGTGGAAGAAGTTATAATCAAGTAGATGAAGAAGAATATTGTTTTTCAGCATCACAGTAGCTCAAGTCCAAATTAAAAAAAGGCTTCATAATAGGAAAACTAAAAGATCGTTAGAATAATCTCACCAGAGTCCAGAATCAAATTTGGCAGAAAATCTGTAGGCTTGTGTGAACAGGATGTGGACAAGAGACGTTCCCATAAACTGACTGATTTGGAGAACATCTTGCTAAGTCAAGATGCTGACCGATTCCTTCTAGATAAGAGATTTGCAGATTTTCCACTTGAATAGCACAGAATCTGTGTCACATTATATGTGGAAAAGGTTTAGGAGGGATTTATAATGGTCTCATTTTTTAAAAATCACATACTTGGCATTTTTCCCTGGCAGGGCGAAGGACCCTGGGGAGAGCATGGAGACAAAGGGTTCCCCGGATGGCCCGGTAGACCCGGTTCTCCTGGGTTAGTGGGAACACCAGGTGAAAACTTTGTAGGTATCAAAGGACAGCATGGCCCACCCGGTGATGACGGCCTCACAGGCTATGATGGAGTTCAGGGAACACCTGGAAGTCCAGGTAAGGAGCAGCTGACTGCCTGGTTTCCTTGCTTATGTTCATTCCTATTTTTGAGTTGCATATTTTTTGTTTGAAGATTTTTATTTTTTTTCAGTTTTTACTTTATATAGTTTTCACCTCTCTTTCAAAGGGCTCTCTTTTGTAATCCATTACAAAGCGGTGAATTTGGAATGTACATTAATGGCTTTTGGTTAAAAAAGAAGGAAGCATGACCAGCCGTTTGCTTCTCTTCCTTCTGCTGTCTACTTAAAGCAAACGCTGCATCCTTCAAACCAGCTGAGCTTGTTTGAAACCAAACTTGTGCTTTTGAATAACTCTTGTTCCGAATGCATTTCTCTCTCATTCTCCCGCCTTTTCAACTGAAAGGTGGCTGTATTCCACATGGAGCTGGAGGACAGGTGGATGTGACAGGTAGCTTGTATAACAATGTTTTTAATTTGTTGCTCTTCTTTGTAACTACTCTGTTGTGCTTTGCCTCTGGCTTATTTAACTTGTTTGCATGAGAACTGAAGTGTTTACACTTTAAGATGTACTTTATTAAAGCAGCAGCTAATGTAATAATAATAATGTCTGATTGTAGAAAACCTTCACGCTGGGCAGAAGTCAAACATCACTTGCACCCAAACAGTTATTCATAAACAGCCACAAAACGCTTTGACATTGTCCTGAAGGCTGTGTGTCGTATCATTTTCTCTCAGGTGATTGTGAACCTATCCCAGGTCCCCCTGGTCAGCCTGGACCTCCTGGACTCAGTGGAACATCAGGTTTTCCAGGTAACCTTCCTTACCAACTGACTTGTGTTAAATCCTGTATGTAGGATGGCTTCTTAATGCTCTGATTTTGATCCAACAGGAGTTCCTGGCCCAAGAGGTTTCTCAGGCGTGCAAGGAGTCAATGGAGAGAAAGGAGAACAAGGAGAGCGTGGCAGAGGCGGCGCTCCTGGACCACGAGGTTAGAAGTGATGATATGACATCATGCAAAGGTTTGATGCACAGAAAAGGGGTGGCGAGTGTCAGAGTCTGAGACGATGTCCGGACCCAGATGAACAAAGAGTCATAAAACTTGACCGTATGCTCTAGCCTAACCTTATGTCAGACAAAGGATCATGGCTTTGGGGGCTCAGTACAACAACGGAGTAAATGTGAATGCAAGAAACAAAAAGTGTGAAAGTCAATGGCAAGGAGTAAGAGAGAGAAAAAGCCAATAAGTGCTAGCAGCATTGGATTCAAATTTGTCTGGATCCACACAGTCTCTAACATGTGGCAACTTTAAACCAGAACAGCAGCAACATATCATGATAGCGTCGTAGCATAATAATCATTAGTGGCGGATGTGGCCCAGGAGCCGGTTAAAATCCCTTCTCCGTTCATGTCAGTTTTTGTGATCTTGGGCAAGATGCTTCACCCCATGACCTCTGGTGGAGGTCATGCATGGCAGCCTTGCATCTTTTGGTTTGCTATAGGGCAATGTAGCTTAACACCATCAATGTGCAAATGAGAGTGTGATTGGGTGAATGACTTGAATGTAATATATAGAGCTTTGGAGTCCTTGGACTTGATAAAAGGCCATTTACCGTCTACATCAAACATTGGTAGCATTATTATCTGAAACCCACCAGTGCGTCTATCTCTGAATGGTTCAAAAAGTAAATGGAAGGTTTTGGGTTGGCCTGTGGGCCCAAAACCAACTGAGACTTACCTTTAATTGATCATTTATGCTAGAAAGCCATCCACCGTGGTTAAGTTAAAACAATTCTGCAAGGCAGAGAGGGTCAACACTCCTCCACAGAGATTTAAAATACTCTTTATACTGGCTTAATTCTTTCTATGCATGCATAGAAAGAATTAAGCCATTATGGCAACTTAGTAAATAATTAAATGTAGCAACAACTACAGAGACGATGCAGTGCCTTTCATTTGTCTGATAATCGCTTAGATTTTGCATGCAATCGTAAAGAAAAAAAACAAACCAACAATTACAAGATATTTGAGGCCTTGATATATTTTTGTTTACATTTAAAATTTGTGTATATTTATTGAATATACACAAAGAGTGGCATAACGGTATTTAGGACAAAGAGGCATTATTTGTGACGTTGGGTCAGGTTGGTTTGAAAAGTTTTGGGTTTAGTTTGAATTCATACACATCATACATTTTAGGCCTGAACATTGAAGATCTACAGTGTTTCAAGGAGTTGCTGCAGTTATTCTGTTGAGTTGCTACTATAATAAAATTGTCTTTAACGTCCTTTTTTCTTATTAAAGGTTTTCCTGGTCCCCGTGGAGACTTGGGGACTCCTGGCAGTAAAGGCTCTTTAGGGAATCCTGGTGTTCCGGGTAGGCCTGGCCGATACGGATCTCAAGGGGAAAAAGGTGCTCACGGAGAAGTATTGGGTGCATCGCCTGGCCCTCCAGGTGACCCAGGACTACCTGGCCTGCGAGGGCAAAAGGGCCAACTTGGAGATCAAGGGCAGCCAGGGTTTTCAGGTAAGCTGATCTTTTCAACCTGGTCAAAGTGTGGAGTAAAGAGCGTTTGATATTTGCTGGAATATCTTTGTTCAACCAATGTTTTCAGGAATCGACGGGATGCCTGGCATGATCGGCTTCAGGGGACTGAAAGGCACCCCAGGCTTCCCAGGGGAAGAGGGCAGACCAGGGCCAGCTGGGACATATGGCTTCCCTGGGGATCCTGGCAGGTCAGGCCCACCTGGTCCGGCAGGGACAACTGGAGAGCCAGGTTAGAGAAGCAGGCATATTCTTTAAAAAAACAAAATTGATTTTTCACTGTTCCTACTGGCAAACTGTTTAACCTCATCAGGAAGAACTGGAGAGAGAGGAACAGAAGGTGACCCAGGTCCTCCAGGTCCAATGGGATTAAAAGGAATGCCAGGTCCTTATGGAGATGATGGTGTGATTGGAGAGCGAGGCCCACCAGGAGACCCTGGACAACCAGGTGCAACCGGACGACCAGGCCTTCAAGGATTCAAAGGTCAGTTCCTTAAAAAGTCGACTGTCAATTACATGAAAAACTTGACTATTTGTTAAACTGTCTAAGCTAAAATCTTGTTTTTCTGTAATTTCTTTCTTCTCAGGAAAAAAAGGTAGTCATGGAACGTATGGTTTTGAGGGAGTCACAGGAAATCCTGGTCTGAAGGGCTTTGAGGGACAAAAAGGAGGGCCTGGAACGCCGGGAGAAGTTGGCCTGAGAGGACTGTCAGGAGCAAAGGGAGAGAGAGGTAGGACTCAAGTCATTTACTGGTGTCACTGCTGTGATGGAACTGGTACTTATTATAGCCCTGTTCATTAACCTTTCCCCCTCCTTGCAGGCGAACAAGGTCTGCAAGGTAAACCGGGGGTGATGTCACCGAAGATGCTTATCCACATAAAGGGAGTCAAAGGAGAGCACGGACACAAGGGCATTCCGGGTTTTACCGGACCAAGAGGTCTGTATCTTCAATCTCATTTCAGAGTGTTAATCCGTTCTAAGGTCTCTGTTTACTCCTCTCTCATTTCATATAAATCCAATTTTTGTCCCCCGTCAGGTACCAAAGGTAACCAAGGTGTGCCGGGCTATGATGGAGCTCATGGTCTTCCAGGGGACCCCAGCAATGATAAAGGAGTTCATGGAGATCCAGGTGCACAGGGCCTGCCAGGCGTGAAGGGAATGCCAGGGACACCTGGAAACAGAGGCATTCAAGGCTTTGACGGAATGCATGGCGACAAGGTGAGCAAAGTTACCATAGCAACGTGCTTGCTTAGGAAGCGCAGCATCCTAGGAAGTGATGCTTTGCATCCAAATAATTCAACTAGGCTGTCCAATGGGATTCATTTTTTTCTTAGAGAATCAGGGTCTTTTACCATTGATGTGTGTATATTTGAGAGCCACTGTATTATAATAGGTATATTACACAGAGGTAAAATATAAACCTCAGATCAATTCAAAACCTTTTTAAAATAACCATATTTGTCATCTTACTTAAATAAGTCGGTCCCTGTGAATTTAATATGTTGATCCAATTTAGCATTTTCTTTCTTTTTTTTTTTTTTTGTTGCAGTAGCCTGTCAAATCCCTAAATAAATTTTAAATCTATTGGCCAAATGTTTAAACTGAGTTATGTTTCAGGGGGGCAAAGGAAGCCCTGGTGCCTACGGTCAATCAGGAGTGCAAGGAAAGAAAGGAGGAAAAGGTGAAAAGAGCTAATTCAACCTCTAAACTGCCAGTTAGCCCCAGCATAATGTAAATATGTGGAAGTTGCACTCTGTTATTAAGTACAGTAAAATATGACAGGTGACAAGGGCATTCGAGTGGACCTTCCAGGATCTCCAGGATTGAGAGGAGAGGACGGATTTACAGGAGAACCAGGTACAAACTGACCTCATAATGGTGTTGCTTCTTCTTCACTGGAGCCAGTCGACACTGGTAAACTGGGAGAGGCTGACTTAAAAGGTTTGATATTTCTCCCATAGGTCTGAAAGGTCTACTTGGACCAATCGGGGACCGCGGTATTACCGGATTTAACGGTATTGAAGGGGTAAAGGGAGAACCCGGGAATCTGGGAATAGAAGGATACCCAGGTAAAAATACTACATTTACCCTGTTCATTACACATTCTCACAGATTTATATTCAATTGATGGGATTCTGATTATTTTCCAGGGTTGGATGGGCAGAGAGGAACCCCGGGGAACCAAGGTCAAAAGGGTTTTCCTGGAATTCCCGGGGAAGATGGACTACCAGGCGTTCCTGGCTTCTCCGGAAGTAAAGGTAAGACAAAAGGGCCGATACACTTTTGTCATTTAGCTGAAATACGCTCTGCATTCAAAATTTTTTTTTTGATAAATTGTATTTTAAATGTGTGCAGGTTACCCCGGCCTACAGGGTCTTTATGGATTAGATGGACTGAAAGGACAGAAGGGTGTCTCAGGAACACCAGGTAACAAATCTAACAACCACAAAGAAATAATTACACACAGATGGATCGAAATTACTTTTAAAGTGACTTGTGAAGAAAATTTGTTGCACTGAATTGTATTAGTTTATCAGAGTAGAGGGGGCTGGATGTAACTGTAAAACACATATTTTAGATTTTCATCTGCAAAAGTTCTAAAAGCTTGTATTATTTTTCTTCCATGTCACAGTTGTGCACTACTTTGTGTTGGTCTATCGTGTAAAAGCCCAATAAAATATATTGAAGTTTGTGATTGTAAAGTGACAAAATGTGACAAAGTTCATGAAGATAAAACATTTTGGCAATATATGTACAGATGTCTATTTTGCAGATGTAAAGTTTATGGAAATTGTGTAACAGCTTGCTGACATGAGCTTTGTAAACATTTTAATTTTTTGTTCTTTTTACCCCTCTCCCCCCCAAGTATGATCTTTGTCTTTTAAAGAGTGCTCTCTTTGGTCGCGTCAGGTTTGGACATTATTGGACCTGCTGGAGAAACTGGAGTTAAAGGAAGAAAAGGAGAAAGCGGTATTCCCAACAGCCAGCCAGGTTTTCCAGGTCCATCAGGACTGAAAGGCTTCCAGGGAAATCTGGGTGAGCCAAAGACCTTTACCTGCTGCACATGCTACCTGGGCACGTTTCTGTGGGACTACATTTGCATAAAGCTTGACACCATGTTTCATTTATTTAGGTGACTTTGGCCAACCTGGACTGCCAGGATTACGTGGCCTTCAGGGACCAGGTGGGATCCCAGACATACCGGGAAAGAGGGGGGATCCTGGCTTCCCAGGACCTCGAGGATCCTCAGGTTTGAATCTCTATTCTTTCTTAAGCACTTTATTAATTGGGCTTTATTGATAGTTGTAAATAAAATTCCCCAAATATAACTGGCAGTGGAATACTTTTGCGTATACTATCATGATTACTTGTAGTATTTTCCATTTTTATTATTATTTTATTGAAGTATTTTTCAGTTTTCAAGCATTTTATTTCCATACTGAGATAAAGGTTTGCTACAGGTTTTACTGAAAATAATCAGAAGCTCCAATTATTTGGGTTAAATATCTCTCTCTCTTCACTTGAAAATATCAGTTTTTGATGTTTGGAGAATTAAGTGGTTGACTAGAAATAACTTTGTTTTTTTCTGTGTGCTAAAAAATGATACTCCTCCCATTCTTCTGTTTTGGCTATTCTAACATTAGAAGTCACCAAGAGCTATTCGTTTATACTTTCATTCATTTGAATTGCTGTTTCGCAGGTTATCCTGGAGCAAGTGGACCGCCTGGACTGGATGCTTTTCCAGGAGAGAAAGGTGTGCCAGGCGAAAATGGGTTCCCAGGCCCCACTGGTACGAGAGGATCTCGAGGAGATTCAGGTCCAGCAGGCTACAGGGGCCCTGATGGAATCTCTGGAAAGAAAGGTCAGAGAGATCTCAAGAAAACATCTTTGACCAGACTTTGTGATTACAAATTATATCCAGTAGATCTCTATGTTGTTTCTTCTTATTTATATGCTTATATGTGCGCATTTTTTTTAATAGGACCGAAGGGAGACCAAGGTCTCATGGGAATTCCTGGACAGACTGGCTTACAGGGAGAGAGAGGACCGGTGGGCCCGAAAGGAGACACTGGATTGCCGGGTCAGATATGGGCTCCTAATAAACTGGCAACCGTTGGACTAGTAAAAATAGATGTTTGTCACAAGGCTCTTTACAGTTTGTTTGTGTTTTTGTATATTCAATCAAACTCTCTACAATTATTTGTCTTATGCATACCTGAAAAATGATTTCTCATATCACTTCTTTAGTCTGTGACAGGTTTTGATATGGATGATAAGGCCAACCACCCAGGACACTATTCAGTCTTGATGTTCTAAAAGATATTCTAAACAGATTTTTATTGCTGATTTGCATGTCTCGTTAATGGTAGGGCAGGCTCTGTGATGTTTTGTCCACAATCTAGGCAAGATAAAGGCAGTACAGCTAACTACTAAATCTGAAGTTAATATCTGACTAGTAGTTTTATGTTTAGTGCTAGTCTTTTTCACTTTTCTACATACTATACTTTCATACATACATACTTACTGCTTTTTACCATCTGTAGTTTAAAAATTAAAATGCCTAGTTCAGCACAATAATGAAAACCACAAAATGTCAAACTGGTCGAACTGGACTTCACAAAAATCACAAGAATATGTGAACTGCAGCTACTTCACCCTGAGTCACTGAACAAGCAATCGACCCCACAGGTTTTCCTGGAGTGCCTGGCAGCCAGGGCGGTCCTCCACCTTCCATTACAATCCCAGGAGAAAGAGGCCTTCCAGGACTGCGGGGTATCCAAGGCCCGAAAGGGTTTTTGGGGGGGCCAGGACCTCGAGGCCCACCTGGAGATCCAGGTTAGATTACAATTTTTCATACCAACCCATTTTTACCAAATGAGTATTAAAGTATTTCAATGGTAATGTATGCAAAGTACAAGAAAAGCACTGTGACAGATTTATTCTGTTTCTGAACAGGGTTTATGGGCCCTGTTGGAGTTAAAGGCATGCCTGGGATTAGTGGTACTCCAGGAGTGCCAGGTTACCGCGGCGAGGTGGGCAATGTGGGGCACCCTGGTCTCCAAGGCATGGAAGGTACGGCTCACACTGCGGGGCAGTTTGGGATTAGGGTTATAATCCTGGATTAAAAGATTTAAAGTAAGTGGGGGTTAAGACAAAAAAAAAGCAAGCAATTTTGAAGGTTCAAATATTGTTTTTGTTGAAAAAGCGTCTTAGTAATATAGATATAAATCAAACCCAATGACAACAATAGACGGCTAACTGAATCCATGATTCCCCAATAGGTCAAAGAGGCAGGCCCGGCGGCCCAGGATTACCTGGCATGGCGGGCCGCAGTATCAGCGTGGGCTACCTGCTGGTGAAACACAGTCAGTCAGAAGAGACGCCAATGTGTCCGGTGGGAATGTCTAAACTGTGGGACGGTTACAGTCTGCTGTACCTGGAGGGCCAAGAGAAGGCCCACAACCAGGACCTCGGTGAGTCAGTGTGAATAATAAGAAAAAAATAAGTTGACTCTTCTGTTAACATTAGACGATGTTAACAGAAGAGTTACTAAAACCATGTTAGTAATGGTTTTACTAATATTAATCATTCTATCTTGTCATAAAAGGTCTTGTAAAAGTAGGAGATGAAACCCACAGAGTCTCAGAAACCCCCTGTTTTGTCTGTTGTTTGTGTCCTTTGCCAGCACTGAATCCTTCCCAGCACTTGTTCTCTGATCTTCCCAGGCTGACTCAGTTGCTTTGAGGATTTTTAATTAAATCATTTAATTTTGTTCCTAAGAGAAATTGGGTTTTCAAAGAGGCAGAATTAATTTTGCTTTTCAAAGTTTGCCAAAATCCGATAAAAATCAGAGAATCTCTGAGCAAATTCTCATGAATTCTACCCTACTTTGTTTTCCACTGGATCTTGCTTCTTTGAAAGCTCAAAATACTTGAGAGGTGAAGCAGGAGACATGGCAGGGGAAAAAAAGCCCCAGAAAGCATTACAACTTTAAGCCATTTAATCTTTAAACTCACTTTTCCGATGTTTGTTTCCAACAGGTTTGGCTGGTTCCTGCCTCCCACGGTTCAGTACCATGCCCTTTCTGTACTGCAACCCTGGGGACATTTGCTACTATGCCAGCAGAAACGATAAGTCGTACTGGCTGTCAACCACTGCTCCCCTCCCCATGATGCCTGTAGAAGAAAAAGAAATCCAGCCGTACATCAGCCGTTGCTCGGTTTGCGAGGCTCCGTCAGTCGCTATTGCAGTTCACAGCCAGGACATCACCATCCCACAGTGTCCCGTGGGCTGGAGGAGCCTGTGGATTGGCTACTCCTTCCTCATGGTGAGTTCCTGTTTTGGGTGGAAAAATAAAAGCGCCTGACTTCAGTTCATTTGCATTGTGTTGCAAAAGTTTTTGTAAACCCCTTCAATCATCTTCACGTCTTCTGTGGTGTGTTTTGCAACAGTTTTATGTGAGATAACATCATAGCATAGCTCATAATTGTTATGTGAAAGACAAATAGTTTTCATGTAGACACTGGTATTTTTGCAAAATACCACAACCTCAGAGTGAAGGGACAGAGAGAGTCATCAACATCAGTTTACAAGTGTTTACAAGACTCTCATTTGGATTTAGACCAGAACGTTGACTCAGGCTTTATGGTTAGCATTGCTGTCCCTCTGAAAAGTGAACCTCTGCAGCAGTCTCAAATCTTTTGCAGCCTCTAATAGATTTTCTTCCAAGATTGTCTCGTATTTAGCTTCATCCATTGTCTAAAAACGTAGACAAGCGTCGCTGTAACTGCTGAAGAAAAGTATTCCAGTAGGAATATTATATTCAGGATGGTGTGCAGTGGTAGTTTTTGTGGATTACAAAATGACACCCCATGTAGCAAAACTAGATTACCTTTTATTTCTAACCTGTCTCGCTTAAAGGCACTCTCACCTTTCTTTCCCAAAGCATACGGCAGCAGGAAACGAAGGCGGCGGTCAGTCCCTGTCCTCGCCCGGCTCCTGCTTGGAGGACTTCCGCACAACTCCGTTCATTGAGTGTAATGGAGCCAAGGGCACATGCCACTACTTTGCTAACAAACACAGCTTCTGGCTGACATCCATAGACCAATCATTCCATACTCAGCCGTCATCGGAGACGCTAAAAGCAGGCCAGCTCCTTTCACGCATCAGTCGATGTCAGGTTTGCATGAAGAACCTGTGAGGAACTCTGCCACAGTGCCGACAGATGGACCTGAAGTTCTTACCTGAGTTGACGCCAACGAGTAACTTTCTCGCAATCCGCAGAACTCAGATGTGCAACGACTGTCCATTTCTTTGAGCTTTAATGTGCACTGTAGATACAGCAAGGAAAGCCATAAAATAAGAACAACTGCATCATGGAACAACTGTATGTTTGTTATCTGTAATTTGTGTGTGTTAAATTTGACTTGGTGCTTTACTTTTTAACTTATTACCTCAGTTATTATGACACATTGTTAACCATCAAAGACCACAACGTACAGCTGAACCAAAGATGCTTCTGTTTAACTGCGTATTTCTGTGGCTGAGCTGCAGCAGCCCCACCTTGAAGCCACTAACACTGCCTCCCAGCCAGCTGAGGGTCTATTTTTACATATCCTGCATCATTTTATTTGCTTGTACAAAGCCTATTTTTCTATATTTACAGCAAGCTGTGCTCTTTTTTTTTTAAATGCATGTATCAACTACTGTTAGCTCATCTGTTTTTCATATGTTCACACAATGCACTGATTCTGTTTAGACATTTAAATAAAATAAATTTGACCCTCTCCCTAGGTGTTTCAATGTATAGTATTGTTAGAAAATATTTTACAGCACTCATATTTTGCTTCTAAGAAATCAGACCTAACTAAAACATGTCAGGACAGGACACAGGTCCAAACTGTCATTCAAGACGTAGCAATTATAACTAACCGATTTTGCTAGTATCGGATTTATGTGAAATTTTTTTTTTTTTTTTTTTTTCTGTAAGCAACTGATATTTCTCCTAAATTCAACCCCAGCTTTCATTTGCCCTGACCATTTTGTTTCACTTTGCTTTTGGGTAATACTACTAATTTGTAGTATTTAATCCAAAGCTGTTGAAGGGTGCTAGGTGTGGTATTGAAGATCTTATCCAATAGGCTTCCTTCCTTCAGATCATGAATTGGGACTTATGGGCATATAAGTTGTTATTAGGACAATCACATTTATCATTTTGTTGATTCCTACTTTCATGTCCTACCTGCTAAACCACTCTGTAATTATTTTTTCTTAAATTATGGGGGATTTGCTTTTAATTTGTTGTTGCTGTGTTCTGCAAGAACAAATTATGTTTCTGCTTTTTTTGTCAACAAACAAAAGATTATCTGAATAAAAGCAAAACAGTTTTCAAAAGATGATTTTATGTATTGAGGAAAAACTGCTATTCAAATCAACCTGAACTTTTGTGAAAAAGCCTCAGCCCTGTAAACCTTTCTGCTATAATTTTAACAGGAGTGGTAAAGTATTCTGCTTGATAGTTTTAATTCCGCCAAGTTGAAGGACTTTTGCACAAGAATGGCCCATCACGAAATGGTCACACTCTAGCATTTCAGTGGAATTTAAGTCCAGATTTCTGTAAACCGTTTCAAGCTTATTTTCTTTTTCTTTTTACGCATTCAAAGGTGGGTTTCGCTGGTGTGCATTGGATCAATGTCCAACTGCATAACACAACTGTGCCAAATCTAAGGTTATGAATTGACAGCTGAACATTACATTTCCAGAATGTGTGACAGAAAGCAGGATTTATGGTTGCATCAGTCTTTCTAGTTCATCCAGGTCCTAAGGCAGCTGCAGATAACCACACTGCCAATACCATGTTTGGGGGGTAGAAACCTGTCCCAAAGCAAATACTTATTCACAGCATTTTATTTTCTTATGAATTTGCTAAGTGCTCAACTCTCTTCTAATTTAATTCAGTTGCATATTATTTAAGAACATTTTATTCCATTTAATTTTATTTTGGTTCTGATCCCTGTTTGGGTCAGATTATAATCCATCCACCTAAAATGATGGGAGTGGTCTCCTGCTGGCAGATACTATTTACTGGAGTCAAACCACTACTGATGGCATGAGAAGAGCATAGAAAGCTGTTTTAAATGGAATCAGATATGAATTAACACATGGTCTGAAGGAAACATTACACTGTAGATGGTGTTTACACATAACAGCTGAGCCATTTTCTTGGGTCAAGACTTAAGTTTGTTAATGTCTCCAGGAGGAGTGTCTTAACGCCGTCAATCACATTCGTGCACAAGCTGCTTAATGTGCTACTAGTAGCGGATAAACAAAGTACCATTACAGGAAAACTATTCATCCACTGTCATTTTAAAAAAAAAAAGGAAGGATGTCTGGTTAGTTAGACGAAGAAAATAGAGAAATGAGAGACAGTTTGAGACTCCTGGGCACCACTGAAGATCAAATCTGATAGTATCCATGTTGCGGTCATTCACCTCTTCAAGTCTAATTTAGCTGTGCCAAGTAAAACAAACATGACTGACCATAAAAAAGGGTCAAAGGTCAGAGAGCTAAAGCAGAGTTTCTAAAGTGGGTCAAATGCTCTACTTCAGTTCTAAAACTAGAAAAAATAAAAAGGTAAAATTCACATGAATATAATGTCATTTGATTCAATATTTTCATTCTTCTGATGAAATTACATATCTAAGAATGTAGACAAACCTGAAAATAGATTATATTTTATAAAATTATATTTTAAAAAAATAAACACTGATATTTTCATCATTCACTCGGTTTTAATAAAATATAAAGACAAACATCAATATTTGTAAAAAAAAAAAAATGGTTTGATTAAAGTGAAATGTGATCAAGATTGTACAATAAACAGTGAAATGAATGATTAGTGCAGTTCATTTAGTGGCAGTACATAGTAAAACATTTGCAGCAGTAATTTACTTTCTTTTCTTAATGTGTTTTTTGGGCCACAGGCACATCTTTGGAATATTTAAGTGCAGTTTGAGTTATTAAAGTAGGAGGTCTATTGCATAAAGTGATATTTCCCTTCCTACTAAAACGTCTCCATCTGGATCTACACTCATATACATCTTCACATCATTGGGAAATGTGTTTGTTATCGAGTCACAGTCAAGGCAAACACAAAACAGTACCGTCACAGTGCGGATTTAATGCTCAGTCAAACACGCTGACTGATAAAAACAAGTCTGCAGCTGGAAGCCTCGTTGAGGCTTCAGATCTCTAACAGCAGCTGGATTTGCCCCGCTTCCCGCTGACCTTCCTCCAGTCCTCCAGATCTACGGTCGGAGACGCCTGGTTCTCTTGTCTCTTCCTCAGGATGGAGGGCACCGCCAGATCGAACAGCGTCTCAAACAGGATGTCCACGTTGTACCCGGTCTTGGCGCTCGTCTCGAAGCACATCTTGTCTGCTGGGAGGCTGCTCTTCTCATCCAGGCCTTTGTATCGCAGTATTCTCCCATAAAGGGCCACCGCGTCCTCCCGCGCCACCTGCTTGTGAAGCAGCAAATCGGAGAGAGGTGCGGGGGACGCAGGAGGAGTGGGAGAGGCGGACAACACATGCGGTTCTGTCCTCTCCTCTTCGCACTCGGTTCGGTCCTCGGGGAGTCCGTCAGAGTCCTGGAAAAGGTGGGCTTTGGAGTCAGTCAGGTCGGCCTTGTTTCCCACTAAGACGTAGATGCAGTCATGGTTGGCGGTATCGGTGAGAGACAGGAAGCGCTCCTCCAGCTCAGCGAGGCTCTGCCAGTTAGTGACGTCGTAGGTCAGGATGATGGCGGCTGCTCCTCGGCAGTACATGGAGCCCAGACCATGGAACTGCTCGCGACCTGGAAAGACAGGGAAAGTTACCGCTTTACCAATGTTACCTCAGTCAGACTGGATCAAGAACATCTGAACAGAGAATAGGAAATTCTGTTACCGATTCTCAATCAGATTTAGGTTTGGACTTTGGATGGACCATTTTAATAAGAATACCCTGTCATGAAAACATCCCATTTAATTGTAGCTAGTCTTTCGAGGTCTCCATCAGGTTTTCTTCTAGTATTGCCTTGTATTTAGCTCCATTCATCACCCCAACTAGCACTGAAAACCAATCCTACTACAAAGTGTTCATCTCTAATGTGTAAATTATAGACCTTCTTTAGCAGTCAAAATTGAAATATCCAAGAATATTAAGACATTTTGAACTGTTGAATTAGTTTGGATACAAGACTGCAAACAGGTTTCACTATATGTAGCGTATTTTGCTAGACAATCGAGTCCTTGTTCCTCATTGTGGATCAATTTGTTTGGTGTAAATAGTTCGGGAAAAACCATCTGCAACACTTTAATTGAAGAAAAAGCTGTGAAGTTTTTGTCAGGCCACACAGACCTGGCAATTTGTCCTTCTCCTGAGGGAAACTGAAGAATCTTAGCAAGAGAAGAAAAAGGAATTGACCAAAGGCCTTTCAAATAAGAGAGGCTTGAGCTTCTTCAGCAGAAATATAGTTTTCTTTCAATGTTAAACCCTCAAACCTGTAACAGTAAAGTAAGCAATAAAGCCAGAAAATTTGAGTCAAGTAAGGTGTCTTTACAACTATGTCTTTTGTTTTTGTTGTGCTTTTTTTTTTTTTTTTTTATTACAAGCAGTGCAGTAAAAAGACAAACCAGAGTGTTTTATGCAAGACAGTCAGCAGCTTAAAAACAAAAAAAAGCTTTGTTGTCAGTTTGTGAAGGGGAACATTGTGTGTAGGAATACATTCCACTGGAGACGTTTCATTAATTGTTTAGTAATTCAATATGCCCAGCTACAACATATAGGGTTTAAACAATAGAGTAGTGATTAGTCACATATTTTTGGACAAAAATAACACTCTATAGTGAACCCCTGGTATTTGCAGGAGTTAGAGACCTCAGCCGCCTGCGAAAAGCTAAAATCAGCGAATACTTAAGATACCCTTATAAATGCCCATTTTAAAAGTTCAAACACCAAATATACCTTATTGTGAATTAATGCACACAATGGAAACAGTCTTAGCGCAGTAGCAGAAGCTAATAGCTGCAGTTTTCCTTATTTTCAAAGGGCGTTACGGCCAATCAGCAGTAAGGAAAATAAATGTTGCTCATGAATTGGCTGGTTTATAAATACCAGCCAACAGTGTGGCAAGAAGTGCAGCATCTAGGTATTTCAGCTTGCCAAGCAGGATTTCCTTTCCAGTATCATAGATATGCCTTACAAAAAAAAAAAATCTAAATAGGAGGAAGTTTCCAGAAACAATTTGGAGTTCTGTTTCACAAAATTTTTTTACGAATCCTGAACTCCAAATAGACGTGTACCCACTGCAGCTGAATAAACACCGGTCATTTCTTAGTTTGGCTTCATTTGAACTGAAATCCAAGCAAATAAAAAAAAGTTAGAAACTATGCATCATACTTGACCCCTAAAAAACAAAGAAAAAAATAAAAGCAAGCATGTAATTTCTACTGGAATGGAACAATCAAAAATAAATGTACCCTGCATTATTCTATGCTCCTCTACAGCCTGAGAAAACTCCGGTCAGTTCAAGTTGCTCTGGCATCATAGAAAGTTTATGATGGCAAATGTTAGTGGCCTTGGTTTACCTTGATACTGCTAACCAGCCAATATTTCATCTGGACAGAGGTGAAGTTGTTGCCAGTAACACCGCTTTCACTAAAATCTGAAATGAAACCAATTTTCTACCTACAAATTCAACATAACACATTTGGGGGTTTTATAAACCGTCAGCTTTATGACCAAGAGAAGTGTGTCGTATTTGTGGAAATACTGCTGTGTGTGAAACTTTGGAAAAGACAGGATGAAGCAGGGAGAGCCGCGACTCATCATGTGACTGAAGAGGAACTGTGTCGAGTTTCTTTTTAAAAGCCAGGCCTGAACATCACACTTGAACTGAAAAAAAATGGGGTAAATATCACCGGGGGCAACGTGACTGACGGCCGTCCAAAAACTACAATGACCCCTCCGACTGCTGCTGCTTCCACAGCTCTGTGGTCAGTGCTGACAGATATGCAACAATAGCTTTACTAAACAGTGACTCAATTTTGCTGATCTGGCATTTCGCGGCCATGTTGCATGAACAGATGCGGCGTGGGACCACAGAGGTCACGGACTGAAAGGACACAGGCAGAAAATGGCTCGCTGGTGACAAGGCCAGTTTTCCCCCCCATCTCTGTGGCTCACTACCTCAACTGAAGCTTAGTTTGTGTTTGCCTAAGATGGTTTTCTATTAATCATGGTTACACAACACTGGAATGCTATTCTGAGATTATCATGAAGTAGCAATATCCAGGTCAAGGCAAGAAGATAAGGTGAATAAAAGCCATTAAAGCTTTAATAAAAAAAAGAAGAAGCCAGCATGGTGTCTTCATAAATCACAAGTGTTTTAGGTCCTAGTTAAAGATCTACAGTAGTTGAAGACCTGGTCATAGTCTTCATCAACCCTCACACTTTCTTACTGCAAAGGAAAGTAATGCATGTGTTTAGTGGCAGCTTGGTTGATTTTCACACCTTTGCGGTGGTAGATAAAAACAGTTTCACATGCAAGTATCAGCCAATCTACTATCGCAAAAAAAATTAAGGAAATCAAGGCTGATTTATCGGTGCAGCCCTACTTTTCTTCATTGTCTGCCAAGATATGGTGCTCAGCTGACTGTGACTGTGAAATAGCAAACATAAGATCAGCGATCTTTTGCTAACAATGTTAACTCTGTATTTCTGAATATTTTTGTCTGACTTTCCACAAAAATGTTAACTTAAAATAAGCCAACTATCAGAGTCCACATATGGTTGCACTCTACCTCTAGATCTGTAGAGTCAAAACACAACAGATCATACCCAGATTTCAATGATATCCATAAGTCTGGAAGCAGACTGACAGACTGATTTGGTTTTCAATCAAACCACTGATGTAATCAACTTTCGCTTTGATGATACCTAAACTGATAAAAACATCTTAGACCAACTTGAAAGTGTTCAGACTTTTAAAAGCAGATAGAGTTAATCAATTTCTGACGGCTCTCCTTCAAAAGGCACCAACAATTGTAAAAAGCAGATGGGGGAAGTATGTGAACAGATGCGAACCCACACAGTGATGGAAAATGCTTTGATTGGGTCACATTACTACAACACTGAGCAACACAGCACATGACGGGCAAAACAGTGATTCTAGTACACACCAAGCAGGAAGGACTGAAATGACTTCACAAGTAGTATGACTGATTGGCATACTGACCATAAAAAGAGAAAAAAAAAAGGGAGACGGACAACAGTGCTACATTATGATAACATATTTGGCTTTGATAAATATGTCAACAGGATGTAAAGAGTTCACCGAAATAAAACATTTATCAGTAACTTTTGACTCCAAGTATCATACCAAAAGGCGAAGTTGTGGCAAAGCAGAACCTAAAAAAGTCTTGATTAGTGATAAAACAAAACTATTTATAACAGCATCTGAGGAAGTATGAATGACTGTAAACTCTTTTTTTTTTTTTTTTAGTGCAACAGACAACTAAACTTGCATTTTGTGTTAAGTTACAGTCTGGAAAACACCGTTACTACAAACTCAAACTGAATTAGTTCAGACACTTACCGGCACATCAAACTCTCAGAACCGATGGTTATTTGGAAAAGTTTTCAGTTGAATTAAATGGACAGAAATGGTGTGGAAACTAATAAAACTCTTTATATGGCAGTGCTGTTTGGGGTAGAAATAGCTGGGGATGTTTAAAAAAAAAAAAAAAAAGTAAAGTGTTAAAAGTAAATATAGTGATGGTTTAAAATTATAATTTTCTTTACTCAAAGTTACGGCTTGAGAATCTATCACGGTGCAACTTTGATAGATAAAAATGTCCATCTATCTACTCAAACATGCTACTCAACACAAGAATAAAGCCTAATCTTTATTCTTGTGTGTGAGAGAGAAAGCTGGTAACTGGCTGGCTGGACCTCACTGTGTTGGATTATCGGATTGTTTTCCTTCTGTCTGACCTGAAAAGATTGAATTGTGCAAGGCTTTACATGAGCAGCTCTGGTTGTTCCTAACAGGCAGGGGGAAAGCTTCCAGGCCGCGGTTCCCATGAAGCAGGCCGCCTGGCTGTGATCACTGAGCGGTCACACGCTGCTGATTGCCTCGGGTGGCGACAGCATGTCTCCCCAGGTAAACATTGATAATGAAGCACACACAAACTAGCCACGCCAGAAAACAAGCGAATGTATTACCGGCTGTGTCCCAGATTGATATGTTGTACGGCCCCCACTGTTTGAGGAAAAAAGCCCCTCCGACGGTGCTAATGGTGTCTTTGAACTTCCTCTCCATGTATCTGTGGAGCAGCGACGTCTTCCCCACGTTCATGTCGCCCAGGAAAACAAGCTTCACGTCGGGCTTCTTCATCTTCGACAGGTCGGGCATGGTGATGGTCTTCAGTCTACAAGTGTTATCTATTTATGTTCAAATCCCGACGAGGAGACGCGGTCTAACTCAGAAAAATAACCCCACGAAAGTACCGAATTTCTGCAACGAAAAGCATTTTATGAACTAAAAGACGATATTTCTTCTTCACTGTGTGACAGTTACACTTCAGCACATTCCTGCTCAGTGAGTCTGAACTTCAAAAAAGTAACTGAGGTGAAACAGGAAGGAGGGGAGGAGCCAAAGAGCGTGGAGGAGTTTTCTTTTCTCCCACGGTCGTGTCTTGCAGGCTCAATTAACGGAAACCGGCGTCTTTTAACGCTACCATTGAGTGATTTTCTTTTGCTTTTTTTTGTACTCTAACAATATGACTGCAGTCAATTAATAAAGTATTTATTTCAAATGCAGGATGTTATAGGAATACAATATGTTTTAAATCACACAGAAGGCGACAACTGCTTTGTGAATCCGGGGTGATGACATCACAAAAGTGAAAAATCACTCATCAGATCGATATAACCAATATGACAGTCGAGCGTTTATTGAATATTTAATTTGTTCTCCCTTTTTTAAGACGTGTAACTGGTTCAATTAATTAATCATTTATATTATCTTAAAGTCACTACATTGTTTTAAAGCAACTAAAAGTTTTTCTTTAAAGATACTAAATATTATTTTCTTAACATAATAACTTTGTATTTTATTTTATTTTTATCAGCCTAAGAGATCAGTGTGTTTTTCCACTTTGGGTATTTTTGACAATAATAATAACAATAACAGCAATAATACTGAAAAAAATCTAAACGCTACAACGCTCATTCTGATTGTTTCAGCTTTTGGTCTAGTTCTGACTGTGATGTATTTTTACCCACAAGACAAAACTCAGGGCAAAAATTACACCTCACACGGCCATTAACATATTAGCTCCTCTTTTCTCTTTACAGGCAGTTGCACTTTTTAATCTAAACTGATCTGACTCACCAAAATTTCCACAATGAAGAAGTATTACAAATATGAAATTAAAAGTATGTCGTGATGCTCGCACTTTGTATTTGCATAATAAATAAATGTTAAAAATAACCGTTTACCGAGATTTATGAATACATATTTACATGTAAATAATAAAATTAGTAGTAGTAAGTTAAAAGATAAATTAATTCTGTATTTAGCCTACCATGTAACTCCAGTCATAATTGTCTTCCATTTTTATATCATAAGTCACATATCTAGGAAAATCTATACTTTGGACGTAACACAGAAAAAATACAGATAATCATGCTAACTTATTCTCCCTCACCCTGGTCTTAAAACAATACGATTTTGTAAAATCAGAGAATATTTTGTTACTAAAATGTATTTTTGCCCAAATGTTTGCACATGAAAGACAGTGTCTGTGACTTTTAACAATTGTTGGAACCATAAATTCTGTATTCTGAAGGAGAATATTCTGCTTCACAATTCTGCATAAGCATACTTTAGTTCTTCAGGACCAAAATTATTAGAAGCATGTAAACAAAAACATATTTAAATTGCTTAGTGAAAAAAGATTTGTGTGAGTTCTAGTTAAAGTTTTGATGTTTTACAGGCTGCTCATGTGTGAAACGTCTCTAAACAATTCTCTAATGGGCCAAATTTTCTCCACAAAGATGAAAAAGACCCATTGTCAGTCTCCTCGAACACATTTTTAAAAATGGCTTGTTTGTCATTTTAATGATAAAAAAAAAAGAAAAAAAAAAGTTTTGTGTTTGATTTCAAAATTTGACCCTGATGACGCATCACAGTCTTATCTATCAACAGAAATCATTAATAGGCACACCACTAATAAATATGTTTATTTGCCAAAAGACAAAGGGAAACTTTCTGAAATGTGTACTAGCTTAAATTTCTGATTGCATTGTGTGAACTACTACCTGCCTTCTACCCCACATTACCCCGATACCCCAAGCATAGCCACCAATGACAGCCGTGTAACGTCACTAGTGTACTCCATATACTGGAGTGTCCGAGCAGTCTTTAAACGCATCACTGCCGTTTCTTTCCTGTGCTGCTATCCTGGGTCAGACCGCCTCATGATCCGGAGGTCTTGTGCGCACTTCCCAGCGTTCAAGCGCATTTTCCGTTTAGGTAAGAAGGACTGCGAACAACTCGAGGGGTCTTCCACGCGTGGGGAAGCTCCGTGGTTCAATGGCTGACGTTTTGCAAAACAATGATTCCTCAACAGATTCAGACACAGCTCTGCTTGTGGTTGGTCACAGTTGCTCTGTCGGTTGTCACCACGTTCGTCTGTTTTAACCAAAAAGGTAACGTGAAGGGGATTTTCTTCCGAGGGTCTATTGTATTTTAACACAGCCATGACTGTAGCGTGTCTATAGCTGCATTTTACTGCAGCCTTTGTAACCACGGTGTTTAGGACCCCGCGGACACCTAGCAGGGCGGAGGACCAAGCGGAGATAGGTAACATTAACCTCAGAGGACTGATCAGAGGTCGGTTTGGAAAGCTGCCCGCTAACGCTAATGGTTCCGCAAAGTCCTGCGGAAGCTGACCCGTATTCAGTTGCCCCAAAAATAATTCGCTACGCACTTTTACAGCGACGAGAGCGGATAAATAGAGGCGGCTAGCAAACAACTAGTTGACCCTATACGTCGTTTTGTTATGAAGCTAAAGTTTTGGACTACATTCTTAAGCCCTTCTGAGCTATCAAAATGGCCACTGATCAGTGTTTGGGCTAGCTGCGCCGCGCCGCTTCGATGCGGCCAGACCCGACATTCCTCGCAGTCTGCGGTGTAAACATCTCCATTCAACTCCGATCGGTAGGGGTCACGCTATAGACCGGACCAGCTATGCAGTCCAACACGACGCGGGGCTTCTTGTGGTCGGACATAGAGACCAGGACCCTGCTGAACATCTGGGGAGAGCAGGACATCCAGACGGCGCTGGATGGAAACTTCCGAAACAGCTTCGTCTACCGAGACGTTTCCCGCAGGCTGGGGGCCATGGGCTTCGAGCGGACCCCGGAGCAATGCAGGGTCCGCATCAAGAGCCTCAAGAGGCAGTACCTGCTAGCAAAGGAGGGCAACCTGCGAAACAACGGGCAGTACCACAAGATCTGCAAGTTTTATGACATCATGGAGAGTATTTTGAGCAACCGGACGGTTCTGGACCCGCAGGAGCTGATGGACAGCGGGGTCGGAGGGGAGGAGGCCGGAGATGGGCTGGAGGAGGATGGAGAGGATGCTCAGGATAGATACTCTGAGAGCACAGGAGAGTGTCCCTATCCTGCTGAGACTGAAGTCAAGCTGGAATACCCTGCTGTCCCCATCCCCATCCCAGTTAAAGTCACAGTTGGCAATAACAGTAAGTAAATCTCTTCATCTACCCCCCCTGGGTTAAGTTTTCTGCACCCATCAGCCTTTTTCTGGCCTGTACCACTCTGATCAACCCATACATTTAGTTTTATTGTGCTAATGAATACAGTTTGCATCTCAATTTTTTTTTTTTCCCCACCAATATCTCAATTCAAAAACTGTAACGCTCGCTGCAAAAACACAAAATATCACCAGGTGATTTTGTCTAGTTTCAAGCACAAATATATTCTCTTGAAATAAGACAAAATTCAAACATACTTTATTGACCCCAAGGGGAAATTAAATAAAAACTAAGCTAACTCACAAGTAACTTCTCCGCGTGATACGGGAGCTTGTTTGAAGTCAATAATTTCTTAATGATGGAAAAAGTACTAGTGACAAATGAAATAATGTGCTAGAGGAACAAGACAGTTATAACCTATAACATGGGAAAACAATCTTGTTCCACTGACAGATTATTTCACTCATAACTAGTACTTTATCATCTATATCAAGACTTAAAACAAGCTCCTATATCATGCTGAAAAGTTACTAGTAAGTTGGTTTTGACTTATTTCAAGTGCACTAAGTGTACTAGAAAGCAGGCCAGTAATGCTTTGGTAAGGTTTTGTTTTTGCAGTGGATATGATGCAAAAATACTAGCATTTTCCTGCTGTTTACTGTTGATTTGAGTTCTTGATGCTATATAAATTTATTGAAATTCACCTGGTGCAACAAATGAAAGGGGATCAAATGTGCTGCAGCTTCTTTGATCAAGCTAATGAGATGAAAGTAGTAGCTTTGAATCAATCAGAGAGGAATTGCAAGATTATCCCTGGTTATGCATCAAAACACATCTCAATAACTGCTTCGTTCTCCTTTAAAGTCAAAAATGTGGTATTGAAGAACAAGCTGTTGGTTGACGTTTTTACAAATACAATGGGAGCGCAAAATTTAGTTGCATGTAATAAATAACCAAACAGATTTGTCAGTATTTGCTAATCAAGGGACAATTAGCCAATTCTGAGCCATTGTAGACTGGTTGATGTGTCTGTTTAAAAATAATTGTTACAGTCTTAAGATATATTTATGCTTGCTCACTTAAGGTTTTGAATTTCTCTTTCTAGGCACCTCTGCAAATCCGCCAAACAGTTGCAAAGTAGCTGGCAATTTGCCGGCCAGACCGCCTAAGCGGCCCAGAAAGCGCCGATCCAATTTCCCCATGGAGAAGTTAATGGAGCAGTTCCTGGAGCAGAGCGCTCAGGCCGAGGAGAACTTCTACCGCATGGAAGAGCAGCGCCTGCAGGCGGAGGACCGGCGTCGAGAAGCGGAGCACGCCAGAGAGCTGCACATGCTCCAGATGCTGGCGCAGGTGTTCTCCTCAGGCAGACCCTCGTCTTCCTCGTCTGCTTCCTCCAAGCCGTCCCCTCCAGCCCGACCTCCGGTCATCTCCAGCACCCCCCCATCGCAGCACGCCCGCGGCCCGCCGGGGCACCTCAAGCGCCCTGCGTCCCAGACGGACTCTTTCAACCAGCCTCCGAGCACAGATCCTCAGGCTTTAGGTGTCAGGTGTGGCGGCGTATGTGAAGAGAAACTAAAAGGCGGCGCAGGTGTGATGTAAACACTCAGCAGTGATCGCCCTTGTTATCCATTTTATAATAAATTTTCTTAGTGTGTTTCCTGGTTAGTCACTAAACCTCAGTGCTGGTCAGAAGTTTTCATTCACTCTTTAGAGACATGAATGTCAGTAATTTGGGGCTTTTAATGGAGTTTTTTCATGATGGACTCATAATTCAAGAAACAAATTCATTGACTTTTAAACCCCAAGTTTGGATTGATTATGGATTTTCTGTAAGCCAGTCACATTGGTATTTTCCAGCAGTGATATTTTCTACATTATTATTATTTCAAGTCCTTTGAAATATAAACGTGTTCCTTTAAACTTCAGGAATAGGGGGAGTCTTGGGGAGGATTTATTACAAAAACTCTCAATAAAGTCTTACGATAAATTTATCACCCCTAAAGTCCACAAAGGATGTGTATTTTTAGTTGCTAAGATGCTGGCACTCGCAAAATAGTTTTGGGGACATTGCATCGCAGAAACCTGAATAACAGCATTGCATTATTCAGCAGCACTGTTGCAATTGCATGTTTTCCTGATACCAGGCAGCACTAGTGCAAATTACACATATCGCTTCAAATTTACACATACAAATTCCAACTGTTTGTGATGATTTGAAGTGGATTTGAAGGCCTTCTGCTTCTTAATCCATTTATTCAAATGGAACAGTACCACTGGCAATGTCAGTCTGTGTGGTTTCTGGGTTGTTCCCGAACATCTAATCATTTTGTTTTCATCTGTGTGCAGCCGGATTCAGCTACTGCCTAAGAAAGCCTCGGCCAAATGTTAGAGTGGGCTGTAGGTTTGTATTTGAGCCTGTGTGGATTATAGAAAATCCTAAATAAATCAAAACTTGTGCACCCATTTCTTTTTTTTTTTCTATTTGTACGTTCAATCATATGTCCACCGTTGAATGCAAATGATGAATGAAATATCACGCATACAACTGTTATAAATTCACTCTTAAAATCTCTTGGCTTTTTTTCCCCCCCCTCAGTGTTTGAGCGATACTACAGCTTGGGCTCTTCATCACTCGGAGGCATGGATGACGATATCGTGTCGCTAGTAAGGAGTATAGTTCCTCCACTGACCTCCAAGAAGCACAAAGGACAAGACGGCCGTATTGGGATCATCGGGGGATGCAAAGAGTAACGTCACTTGAAGACCAACTCCTCACTTTTTACATTTTATGATAATCTACACAAAAACGTCCTAAATCTTCCCATCTTTTGCTGTGTAGTTATACTGGAGCTCCGTACTTTGCTGCTATCTCTGCACTGAAAGTGGTAAGCTGCAAATTAATGTTGCACATTCATTGTAAATTTGAGGTAGCTGCTTAGTTTTTTGTTGTTTTTTTTTCTTAAGGGGGGCGACCTGTCGCATGTGTTCTGCACCAAAGATGCTGCTATGGTGATAAAATCCTACAGCCCTGAGCTCATAGTGCACCCTGTTCTGTAAGTACATCAGCTGGTCGCTGCATTCACAAAGAACAGCTAATATGTGATTAAAGCTGCCTTGCATTACCAGAGCAATATTGTTGTTATAATGTGACAGGAATCTCATATTAGGATTGGAGCAGAAATAAGTAATCAGATTTATCCGGATGAAATGATTATTGAAATAGTTGTCAACTAATTTAGTAATCTATTAAATGTTAACTATGACACAGAGAACCACATTCACAGCAGTAATTCATCCAAAACTGTTAAAAAAAAAATACATACAACAAGGGAAAATCAATCAAAATTGTTGTCATTTAGTTTGTTGTTTTTTTTTAAGAAATGTTATGTTCACATGGGCTTCATTTTATCTTTGGCCTGCATGTGTTTGGGATTCTATATGTCAGTGTTGAATAACATTTCTCTCTGTTTTGTGTGTATTAAGGGACAGCCCCAATGCTGTGGAGGAAATAGAAAAGTGGCTCCCGAGACTCCATGGCCTTGTTGTGGGACCAGGTTTGGGCAGAGAAGACTTCTTACTGAAAACAGCCAAGGCATGTGGAACATATTCACTCACATAAACATTCAACCCGGGCACTGAAATCTACCCTGAGTGGTCGAATCACCGCCTTACATGCTAATTAACACACGGCCGTGATGTCACACGGTGGGCTAACAACACTCGGACGATATTTCCGTAAACAACATTCATACATTCAATTTATTCAATCTGGGTAGCATTTCCAGGGATTGCTATTTGCTTGACAAGTTAAATTATGCTGTTTAATAAACCCAATATCAGAGCAACAAAGAACTGAAAATGTGACTATGGAGGTCAGCTCAGCGCACAGATGTTAAAGATTTTAATCCCGCTGCAATAAACACCTCAACCATCAGCTGGTCTGCATTGTCTTATAATTAAGGAAACAAGCGGCACATTGCTGTAGAATTCCCATTTTGATATGTGATTAAAATGGGACATTTAACAAAACAGCTACAATCGGAATAAACGTCACACCACAGAGAAGCGCTGCCCACAAACCACCTCCTATAATCCACTGGTACATATAATCTAAGTTGTGACCGAATGTCTTTTCCCCACTGAAGACAGTTCCAATAAGTTCATAACCTCCTCAAAAACAGAAATTGTCTATAATTTTCCCCCAGAATGCTGATTTGTCTCTGGTTTCACTGTGTTTCCTTTTTTCACTCTTTATTTTTCAAACAAAATAAATTTACAGGGAAATTTTGCTGCTCTTGTATGACATGTTTAGACTGTCTTACAGTAAAATCATTAAATCTTTACAAATACCTGCTGTATCTTGTTCTTTCTTTCAGGAAGTGATTGAGAGGTCTAAAGCCAGGGATATCCCTATAGTCATTGATGCAGTAAGTCTGGATAAAAATCAAGTTCCAGCAGTTCTGGACTTTAAAAACTCATTCAGGCTTTGCTTTCCAACAGGACGGACTGTGGCTCGTCACACACCAACCAGCGGTCATTCAAGGCTACCAGAAGGGCATCCTTACTCCTAACTTCATGGAGTTCACCAGACTGTTTGAGGCACTTGTGAGTTTTGTTTGGATAAAATGGTCTCGGTTGTGTTACTCACGCCTGTTGATTTCACCTGTGTTTCCTTCATGCTGTTCCAGCACCACGAGCCCATGAACAGCAGCGACCACCAGCGCAGCGTCATGCAGCTCAGTGCAGCTATGGGCAACCTCACCTTGGTGCTAAAGGGGGAGCAGGATCTCATCTCAGACGGCAGTAAAGGTTCGTATCCAAACATCCGCCGTCATTCCAGACCCGGCATTTCTTTATTGTAAAAGTTCGTAACCTCTTGTTGTGGGTCGTTGTTTTTAGTCTACTCATGCAGTGTTGAGGGCAGTGGGAGAAGATGCGGAGGACAAGGAGATCTCCTGTCCGGATCGATGGGAGTCATGGCACACTGGGCTCATGCTGCTTCAACAGCAGGACTGATCAGAGGGTGAAGAACTGCTATATTTGTATGCCAGGAGCTACGTTACTGCTGGTTATTTATTGGAAAGAATCACAGACATAATGCCAAAAAATGCTGAGCTGATCCTCCTTATCCTTCTGCTTCTTCTTCTCTCTGTCAGTATGAACCCATCAGTGGTCGCAGCATTCGGCGCCTGCTCGCTGACCAGACAGTGCAACAATCAGGCGTTCCAGCGGCACGGCAGGTCCACCACCACCTCAGACATGATCCAGGAGATCGGTCCGGCCTTCAGGAAGCTGTTTGAAAGCTGAAACAATCAAACAACCGGAAATATCACAAATACTTAGTCTTAAAGTATTCAGCTATGCTTTAAGGGAGTGGGTGGGAGGTTGGTGGAGGAATATACTGTACATGATCACATTGTTTTAAATGTTTTGAATAAACCAGAAGTAAAATTCGACAAGCGCCTCATTTTGTTCTTGAAGCTGTGTATTTTTTTTTTCACACCAAATATGAAGCCAAATTATTTGGTTTACACAGAAGCCTGAGTTAGCTACATCAAATCAGCAAAATATATATATATATTTTGTGTGTGTGTTTTTTAATATATTTTTAATAGTAAATTTAACTTTATGTATATTTGTTAAAAGTTATGCTTTTCAGAGTAAGTTTTTGCAGTAGATATAAAGTGTTTAATTACAATTTGTTAATAATTTTGTTAAGCAAAAAAGATCAAGTTTAGGGTTGTTAAAGTACAATTATAAAAATAAAATTTGAAATTCAGAGGGACTCAAAGCTTGTAGCACTCCTATAAAAATCCATATATTCATCTTTACTTGTTGCAAATTAGTCTCACATTGATGTCACTGAAAGAAATTTTCTAATGAAATGGAAAAATCAAATCTTGTAATATCAATCTGGTCCATAAAGGAGCGTCTTTACACTGCAAAACAAAGCCTAATGTGATTCTGTAAAGGAGTGGGATCCACTTATACAAGTCAAAAAATTATGAAATAGTGTACTATCCAATGCAAACTGTGTTGCATTGAGGGGAAGGTGTTGCTGCCGTAATTTTAGGGTCTTTATTCTACAGACTGCAGCAGTCAACATCCTCCCATTCTGGCTACAGGACGGGCTGCGCATGCGCACATCTGAAACTATTTGGGTTCGTTGTTGGTTTTTGAGGAGGGACGCTCCTCTACTCTCCTCAGCTCTGTAGTTACACATAACCTGGCGTTAGTAACACGGTGCCACCAAGGAGACGAGACTACCAGCGGAAATCCAGAGGTAAGGTTTTCTGCTCCGTGTTTATAAGGGAGATACGACTGAGCTGCGTGGTTTTTGTCCGTGTTTGTGCCACGCTTCGTTTAGTAACGGTTTAAGCTAGCAGGCTAACTTAGCTAACAGTTACACAAAAAAAAAAAAAAGAGTGGATACACAAATATTCATTTACTGGTATTGTTTATGTGACAGAGGATGAAACATATAAATCTATCCATATTTAAGTTGCTATGCAGTTTAATACAGTGTAGGTTTTGCTGAATGTTGCGGTCTGTGATTGTAATTACATGAGCTAAAGCGCTTTAAGCTAGCCTTTAAAAGCTTTCTCTCGATTTAAATCGAAATTATTTTGATGCCATGCTGAGTTACACCCAGGTTTCATCTAACTAAAAGAGTGAAGACGTTTTGACGTTACTTTACATTGAATATGCGATGGGAGATCCTATCATCGATTACCATTTTAGTACCTCGTCAGGTACTAAATCTCAGATTAAAATATATTAATTTAGTCTCACATTGACTAAATGTGTTTCTGGTTCGAAGTGAGACAACGGAAGAGTACAATTTTACGTATATTTAACTTAATTTACACAAATGTATTATTCCTAAACACATCTGATGGCTGGGCTGTTGTTCGTAATATTGAGCGATTTAATATTCCATTGATTAGTTGTTAGATTATTAGCAGATTAGGGATAATTTCAGTCATGAGTGCAACTCTAAAAAAAAATGTAAAAAAAATCAATTATTTGTCTATTATGCCATTCAAAACTGCATTATGACATCTCCATGTAACATATAGTCATGGAATGTTCATATGATTTTGTCTTGCTTAAATGTTATTAAGATATTAATACCTAAACAGTTGGATGTGTTTAAAAATGGGAAGAGTAAAACTGTTGGTTTTATAATGTCTGTACATTAACAGATGAACGAAGTGTGGACCCAGATTCTTGAGGCATTTATTCAGGGGCAAATAAAAATGGAGTCCAACTTCTCTTTGCCATATTGACGTTGCACACAGTGATGTTGCGCCGACGCTAAACATTTCCAGAGAAGAAGAGTATACTAATAATGATTTTGTGTTTGCAGGTGTAGGAGCGTCTTCGGGGTGAACAGGAGTCGCGATGTTGAACCCGAGCAACGGTGACCCAGGCCACGTTGTGGTGAATTATGTGGAGGAGTACTTGGACCTGGTGGAGTCTCTGCCTTTCGACTTGCAGAGGAGCGTGTCCCTCATGAGGGAAATAGATGCAAAGTATCAAGGTGAAGAAGCTCAGCGAAATGAATTATTCAGGCTTGTTTTTGCACATTTATTTAAAAGACATTGTAACAAACATTCTAAATTATGCTTTACTAAGAGTGTTTTGAGTAATCAGTCAAACTGACGCAAGAAAGATTCGTTTAAGCTTTCTGTCACAGTAATTTTTTAGCATGAACTGAGTAAATCTACATGAAAGTACAAGCACGTATCTAAACTGTTGTGTGAATCAGCAAATTAAAAAGTGTCTATACCTGACAATGCCCCTCTACGATAATTAGCATGCAGGAAACATGTTGGTTTTGCGTGATTTCATTTTCTTATCTGTTCTTTTTTTTTTTTTCCCCCAGATGCGCTCAAGGAGCTTGATGATGCGTATGAACGCTACCGCCGAGAACTGGACTCGCTTCAGAGGCGCAAGCTGCAGTTATCCATTCAGAGGGCGCTGATCCGCAGCCAGGAGCTTGGAGACGAAAAGATCCAGATTGCTGGTCAAATGGTACGTTTAAAGAAGAGCTTCAGTTGTTGGTGAGGCGGCAGCTGAGTGGCAAATTCCCAAACCAGGCCGTGTTCAGCTGATAAAGACAGAGCAGCGCCTGCATGCTAATCTGCCTCAAGTACATGTGGATGTCGTTTTTGTAATCTAGAAACTAGGAAAAAAGAGGAGAGCTTCTGGAACTCCGTTCTTCATCCTGACTCGAAAGAGAATTTCTAATAGCTCGCCAAAACAACCAGTTTTTACAAATTAAATGTAAATAAAAATAATGTCACCTTTTACAGAATTTCTGCAGACACATATAAAGTTACAAATATAAACTTATTCATTGTAACTGTTAAATTTGTCTTTAAACATGCCTGCAGCATTTAGAGTAATGAGATTTTATGTTCCTTGGAGCACATAAATAATGCACACACTCACAGTAGGGAGAAAAAAATTAGGTGACTTATTTTAAGCATGTGCATTTAATTATTAATCAGACATAAGAAATTAAATTCCTTCTACTGAAAAGTTTGAAATATTAAAATCAGAGTTAATTTGAATTTTGTACAATTATCTAAGTTGCTTTTATCATTTTCCATGAGTGGAGAAGTATAAAAATATATGGTTATCTATGGGAAAATGTTTGGGTTTTCAGTACTTTATTCCTTATTCTGTTTTTTAAAAGATTTTAACTTATGTAGGTTTAAGAGCTTTGTACATTGATATGTTTTGTTCGCCTAATATTTAGATTGTCCTCCTTAATGCTATGCTTTTGGATATAATCACATTTCATTTGCCGAGGGCGATACCTCAGGAGCATTTCACTGCTTTTATTTTTGGCATACAGACTTTCATAGATCAGAGATTTAGTCTGAACCTGTGGTTCTAAAAACTGGGTCTGTTTAGAAACCAATAAAGCGCTAGACAACCTAACTTTTGAAAATCTACAAACAAAATAAAGATTTTTTTTTTTTTTGTAAATGTACATCCATATATGGTGTGGGATGATTCAATCCACATTCGATCAATTTAATCATCTCCTGAATTTCTCTAGGGTGCTGAGACATTTTTAAGGGCATTTTTCTTTGGGTAAAAAGGTTCATATTCACACTAAAATAAAGGTTAAAGGAATAGTTTATTGAAGCAAACATGTTGTAGGATAATTTGGGAACTTGTAACACCAATTGCAACCTTTATGAATGCCAAGTCTTTCATAGTGTTGCCAGTAAAGACTTTGCCCACTCCAGATAGATTTATAATAAACTATCTTTCTTTAATTGAGCAAAACATTGGTCCATCATGACATGAAGAGAAAAATGATTTCATACAACTTAAAGATTCGTGTTCTTCATTTAGTTAAACATTTTTAACATGCTCCTCATTTCAGGTGGAGTTGGTGGAGAACCGAACCCGACAAATGGAGTGGCATTCAGAGCTTCTCCTCTCCTCCCAAGAAGTGCAAGAGAGTCACATTACTACGACGACGCCTATGACGACCGCTTCTGTGTCCCTGATGTCGGCCTCTTCGGCCACAGTCACTCCGGGCAAATCCGGCCACCACGACAAGAAACGAGACGAAGTCACCCCGGGTTCGGTTGGTGGAGACAAAGCGGGAGGGAAGCGCTCGAGGCGCCAGAAGAACGGAGAAAATCGCGAGTGCTACGGTGGTCTGGATCAGTCAGAGGAAGTGGGCGCATCTCGGGAAAAGAGGCCCAAAACGTCTTCCAAGAAGAAGAAACGATCTAAAGGGAAGTCGGAGAGAGAAGTGTCGCCTCCTGACCTGCCCATAGACCCAGACGAGCCGACGTACTGCTTGTGTGAGCAGGTTTCCTACGGAGAGATGATCGGCTGCGACAACGACGAATGTCCAATAGAGTGGTTTCATTTCTCCTGCGTGGGGCTCCATCACAAGCCCAAAGGCAAGTGGTACTGCCCCAAGTGTCGGGGAGAGAACGAAAAGACCATGGACAAAGCCCTGGAGAAGGCCAAAAAGGAGAGAGCTTATAACAGGTAGCTCGCTTTGCTTGGTCCAGTGAACTCTGAATAAAAGCTACAATTTTATGTCTTTGTTTTCATTTAACACTTATGAAGTATTGTACTGATGAAAAGGGTCATTTGAAAAGTTATTTTTGTAGCCGCTGCAGAGCTGAGGAACAAGATGCACCTCCGACTGGCTTCTAGCATTTGTAAAACATTAATAGTAAGAAAAGAACAGGTCCGTGTGCATGTTTTAAGATCTGCTCTACACTCGCATCGCTTTTTGTTCATTATCATACATAAAACCCAAGTTCCAGTATATCTGCTCATTTAACAAATAAAACATTTCTAAACTAATAACTTATGGTGTCTGGTATAACGGCTGTCTAAGAGAGCTTGGTTTGTAGTTCAGTTAGCTGTAAGTTGTAGTTCATTAAAGTTAACATGTGTTTGTGTATGTATGTGTGTATATATCCTTTGTATAACCAGGTGTGTTTCATTGAGATTGAAAATCTCTTTTTCAAGAGAGACCAGTGAATGACGGAGTAACACAATGATTACAAATCCAAACTACAAAACTACAGATATAAAAATCCAATATGAATAATAAAAGGAAGAAAAATAAAGAGGAAACACAGCCATAAAGTAAGAGATACGGCTAGAATATAATTTTATATTAGTCAAAGCATTTATCATTCAGTCATGGCTGATGGCTAATTAAATACCAACGCCCTTCCAGACTTTCACAGCTTGTAAAATATGAACTGAAATGTTCAGGATGTTATTTTGAAATAACTACTATAACGGTTGAGTGAAGGTAGTTTTTCCTCAGAAAAAGAAACAAAAACTGATAAGTGCGGCATGCTTTTAGAATCAGTCTATACTTAGTAGGACCCGTTTTGGTGTAATCACAGCTGGTCTTTTGTGTTGTATCCATACCACTTTTGCACAACTAGAGACTGAAATTTGTCTTCCATTTTTTTCCCAAAATAGCTCAATGTTTTGTATGTATGGCATATGTGATCAGTTTAGAATCGTGGATTTAGGTCTGGACTTTGACTGGGCCATTCACACTTGAATGTGCTTTAATCTGAACCGTTGGAGCTCTGGTTAAGAGGTATCTTTATTCTGCCCTAGTCATGTAGTGTTCACCTGTTTTTAGCTGAATCCATCAACCTTTACTATCTTCCTACACCATCAGGATAGTGTATTCAGTGATGTGCAGTATTTGTGTTTTGCATGTAGGTCAATAAATCATTTTTGTCTTATGTCTGATTTGCCTTTACATGTCTGGACAGCTTACGATGAATTTAGAGTCACTTCAAACACATGGCTGTATAATTGTGAAAGGTCTTTGCGAAAGTCGGGCAAAACAATATTTCACATGTAAAGAAAAGTTAGCATGAATACTTAATATATGGCTTAGTTATCAAAGGCAGAACAGGCATCTGAAATGTTTAGTAATTCTCAATTCTGTTCTACCTCTACTTAAAATTAAATACAAAACCAGAATGTCTCCATCTCCTAGAGTAATAGCATTATGAGTAAAAAAAAAAAAAAGTCAAACATTTCCTGTTAAGGATGACTGTTTATTTACAAGAACTGGAAAAAGTGACATGAGGGACAACCAGTGCAAAATCTGTACATAATTTCAGTTGCAGGTTTCTTTATATACACGAGAACGCAACAGGATTGTGAATACACTATGTCATGCATGTAACAGTTCACAACACAGCAAAGAACGTGGTGCAGAGATGTTTGGTTTTGCTGTAGCAGGTGATGCTCAGGCTGCTCGTTATTCCACTGCATTGTGAAAACTGACTAAACCAATCAGGTGCACAACAGAGAAGAACCCATGACCTAAATGATGCACCCTTGTAGACTTTTACCATAACAAGTCATGAGAAGTTATTAAAGCAAGTAAGAACACACCAGATTTTTTTTCTTGTTTAGCTTAATGGCCCGTTCCCCCTGGGTGACTAGAAAAGGAGGGAACCAAATAAAAAGAAACTCTCGCTGGGCCGAAAGAAAAAGAAAACACTTGTTGGGGAAGTTGAGGGTAAAGTGCATAAAAGCGTAAAAGTAAAAGATGGGAGCAAAAAGGTTTAAAAATTCAGTTACTCCACTACAACTTGCAGCACACACAGCTTAATGATGGAGCGAGCAGCTGTTGGGATTGTCAGGTCAACTGTCCCTCCAGCTTTGTTCAACAATAGCCGACACGCGCTTCTCGTACTCCCGCTTGTTCTCCTGGTACAGCTGGGCTGCTTGGCTGTTGGCAGGACTGTTGGGGTTTGGTTCGTCAAGCAGAGACTGGAGGGGCAAAAACAATAACATGCTACAAATGTCTTAGTTTGAGATTATCTTTTTTATGCAGCTGTTCATTTAAAAACACACATTTTTATGTTTCCGGTAATATTTAATCCACACAACTAGTTAGAAAGAGCTACTTAGAACAAGATTAGTGGTTCACCCTTTCCTATGATGAAGTAACAGGTAGCTTATTATAATTTTTTTTTATCTTTACTGCTTTAACATACAATAAGCCAGTTCAGAAACTGAGTTAGTTTGAAGGTTTCCAGAAATGGCCAATCATCCTCAAAACAAGGCAAAATGATGATGGTAGAACCAAGTATCGAACATCATACCAATTCAAGATGCAACTTGAATTGATGAAAAAAAAAGAAAAGAAAAGCTGGTTTTACTCCAGAACTTTTAGAAATGTTGCCTTAAGAGCAACCAGATTATTTTTGTCGATTTTAACTTTTTAAAAACAGTTTGCACACTCGGGTTGCAGTCCGGTTGTTTGTCCTTTCTTTGAACAAACAGGGTAAAAAGACTAAATCTACGTCTGCTTTGTTATGCTGACATTTCTTACCTGGATGGAAGTAAGTATAGAGGACACATCGTAAGTAGGACTCCATCGGTTCTGTAGAATGTCTAAACATATACTGCCATCTGCGTAGACTGTGGATAAAAACACATTCAGACAAGGCCCACAACAACCACTAATGAAGTCATGTGACCACAGGTTACAATCCTCCTACCGTTTGGATGAAACATCTTCGACACAAATCGTACTGTGGGTGGTTTGTTGGGATATTCTTCTGTGAATTCTACAATGAGTTTAAATGTACCTGAGGGGGGAAAACAGAAAAAAATGTAAAGGTGGAAGGATGAAGGAAACAGAATAACCAGCTGTGACTCGAACATATTAATTAGAACGAATAAAAGTTACAAATGACAATAACCTACTTGAAGGTAGAAAAGAACAAAACAAATAAAACTAAGAATAACCTGGTTTTATTGCAAATGCCTTTTACATTGAAAATAATATTTAACTATCACTTTTCAAACGATCAATCTACATCAGTGAAAAATGAAAAACAAAATCTGTATCAGGAACTGCACTTCAAGTTTGCACCTATTAAACCTTGAAATTCATTCTAGACAGAAAATAAAACCAGATGCTTACCGTCCTCAAAGGGAGTTCCCTCAGGGCTGTGAAAATAAAACAAACAGTTTTTCCTTTTCTTTTTTTTTTACATTTGATACTGAAATTTTCTAGCCAAGTACATTTTACATTCTTACCCAAAGATAACTGCATTCCACACCATAATGTTGTTTTCAGAAGGGGCACCACTGACGCCAGCTGGAGGGTCTTCTTGTAGCCTTTCGATCAAAAAAGGAAATGTGTGGTTGGATCAAAGTTCTTTAAGGCAAGAATCAAGATTTGTCCATTCATGCAGTAAAACTGTATTTCCAACATGCCGTTTAAAATCATATTTAATCCAAATCTACATATTATCTCAGTAAAATACAAATGCACCTTTTCATTTCAACAAATGAAAACATAAATTTATGGTAACCATGGCTGAATCAGTTCCCCAATTATAGCTCAAGTAATTTACCTACTTGGCAAATATGGAAAATTACAAAAGATCATCGCCTTTACTGAAATGCTACTAGCATTGCAAGTAGCAAGACTCCTTCCATCAGTCAAAGGCTGCTATTTTAGCTACTTAGCTAAAGACGGTTTTAGCTGTTTTAGCTTTGGATGCACGAGGAGCTCATTTGACTGGTTTCCCGCATCAGCAAATTGGCCTGCTACCGTTTCACTTTAGAATTACTCTTGGCAGTTATTGCTTCAAATTATTTTGGGGTTTTGTTTTGGTAAAGAGCAGAGGGACTCTTATGGTTCAACCTTCTTTCTGTCTTCTAGAGAAAAAAAAAAAAAAAAAATCCTCCAAAGTCACATAAGATTTAGAGCAACCATACAATTCTTGCAAAATTGGGAAAAAAAAAATAAAAAATGTGTTCAAGGTTTTCTTTGTCGGCCGGCGTCTGTATGTCATCTCCTCTTTAGTTTCACCTTCCAGGTGATCATACACAAAATATGCTTGATCTATTAGAGGTAGATGTCTAGCTTGTACACAGGGTCGGACCTCCTCTATCCAATCCAAAATCGCCACACCAACATTACAGGTAAAAGTGCCGCTCTCTTCCGTCACACTAACTTTTGCCGTTTTTAAATACTAAACCTGTCATTTCACTGTAACAAACTCGACCTTTTGCATGAGTAAATAACACATTGCCAGTAAACTACCTACCAAAACAATAAATATGTAGACGTTTTACGTCAAAACCTAATACACTCTTGAATTTGAGCCTTTTTTTGTGTGTGTGATTCCAGGTTGAAACTTTATACAGGTTGCAATAACAATGTCGAGGCCATTTCAAACGAAATCCTCAACTCCTCAAATGATTCCCCAACATGAACGTTCAGCCAAAGAACCCAGAAATGATCAGACTACCTAGGTATGTGTTCTTGGACGCAGTGAAGCTTCCTCAAATACAGAAACAACTCTTTTCGTGGACAAAATGTTCCTGTACAGTCAGAACAATAACTCTCTTAGCTTCTCCCTTCACAAAATGCAGTCACCACTTGTTCGTGACTTCCTTCGTCACTAAAGTCAATCTTCGGGGAATTGCGGGACTGTATGGTCAGCTCACATTGCAAAACGTATTCACTTCGGCGTAAATACGGCAATGAAAATATTACTTCAATGAACTTTAATAAACTGTCATTACACGGCTATAAAACAAACGCATTGATCAACAACTACGCTATTTTTAGTTCATTGTTAAGAAGAGGGAAGATTTAATCGAACGTTAGTTTTCAAAAAAAAAAGTGACCATCTGGTTATTGCTGTCGGACATTTAAATGGTGGCTAGTTAAGCGTTAGCCAGCAGTTACAAACTGTAACAGTAAACCAAGTCGGCTAACCTGCTAGCACTGTTCGCTTTTCCGGCGTTTCTCGCTCTTTATTATTTAACAATACTTACCTGCATCACCCAGGCTCTTGGATACAAAATTTAACCAAAAGCTATCTGTGTTACAGACGTAATAACCCAAGAAGCTAAAATTGGCCGTTTATTGTAAAATATCATCGCTAGCGCTAACAAGCTGACGTAAGCTAGGCTAACGTTAGCTGTTTTGACAAAACGGCTAACCCAGCGGTATTTCAGACCGTGAACTCACCGTTTAAAATCTCTCATAAGTCTTCGTCTGGCCGGAGTGGACATGTTTTAGCCTATGAAATTCTTACTGGTTGCTGAACTATACCAACGGGCACCTTTTCCCCTTTAAACTAAATTAATATATTATACTTATGTTAATTTTGACAAGAACGGCCCGTACACTTGACACCGCGACCGACGTTTAACGTCGTTCTCCAGAAAACCCTGACTCTCCCCTTAGCCCAGATAGATTTAAAGGGCCATACCATCCTTATAGGAGGAGGGCAAGTGAAAAATATAAACTAGTTGTAAGCAGTATGTAGCCTTTGAATGTAAATTTATATTAAATACAATACACAAAACATATGTCTATTCACTGTTAATACAGATTTCACACAGAATATGTGAATCTTATGGAATACTATTTTAAATAACTTCCATCCATACCCCCACCATTATGGTTGATACCGTCTGCTGTCAGGAGGCGTGGCCACAGAAACGTGACGTTAGTGCAGCGCAGTGACGTTCGCACCCACTGGCAGGTATGGTCTGTCCTTACACATGAACCTATTGATTATCTTCACATGTGAGTCAGAATTTCAGTTCATGGACTGGCCAAGAACAGTCGCTATTTTATTTAACCATTTAAATATGCATTATTGTGCTCTGGTAAAAAAAAAAACTGGAAAGCTTATAAAGATAAATTAATTAATAAAATACTTTGTTGGGATTTGAATGGTAAAGGTTAAGTAACAAGAAACTTTTTTTTTTGGTAGATCATGACCTCTGTATATTGTAACATAGTCTGGGCTAGTATTTTGCCCAAAATTTTTTACAGAATTTTGGTCCTTCAGAAAGTGTTATGTATTTATATTATTTTCCAGAAGTGTTTAAAACAAAACACAAATATACAAAGTAATCCCAGGTTTTTCAAACAATAATCCATACCAGTCTCACTTGAACAACTAATTACTAAAAACATTTTTAGGACAAGAAAACTTAGCTGGTAGCATTAGACGAAATAAACCTGTACCAACAGAAAAAAACATGCTGAAAAAGAGTCAAGTAGCAAAGCAAATTTTATATAAAAAGTTAAGGATGGTAAGTTATGTCTGTGATATAAGTTTACATTTGTGGTATTTCTTAGGCTTCACCAATTTCAGTTCATTATTTCCTCTTCTCTAAATGTTGGTACTTTATTGCACCAAACCAAACCTAATTAATCTAAAAATCGTTCATCTTTAAACAATCTAAAAAAATAATCGGGGAAGAAAACATGAACGTTTGCAAAACTCTTTAATTCTGTATTGATATACAATTAATGTATTTAAACTGGTTTAGATAACATCAACATGAAACAAGTCTATCTGTAGTGTTGGCAGTGCTTCTTCACGAATTCTTTATTTTTTATGAAGGCCATAGGCAACATAACCAAACACATAGGCTTAACAACCTTTTAGGTGTTTGACAAAAAAAACATAATTATGATTCATTCATGTGTCCATATACGTCCTGTTTACAAAAAAAAACAAAAAAAAACAAAAGCATGACCACTCGGTGGCTTCAAGGCAGATGAATGCTTAAAATCAATCTACATTCTTGTCACTTTAGCATCCGTGGTAAAGAAGCATGGTGCTGTAGAGGGTATGGTCATACATCTGCTCTGCTTTGACAGACTTCTGGTGCTCCACCTGGCTGCAAACACTGCTACTGAGCTCACTGTAGATGTGCTGACCAAGGAGCATTCCTGCTGCTGGGCTACTTGAGGAAAAATCCCCGCAGTGTCTCTCACCCGCCACTGTAAACAAAAATAGTTATCAAAAAAAAAAAAAGGCAAATACACATTGATTAAACCTGCTCATTACATACGATGCAGGTGAAATTTGGACTGATTTTGTTTTGCACAACTTTAAAATAAAGTGGTATTCAGGTACAGGGGGCTAGTTATAAAATTAGACTAGTAAGTGACCCAGTTTCGAAGCACTACAAAAAAAACTGTTCTGTAACTTTCTGGATTTCACACAAAATATGATCAATAAGTTGCGAAACACACCCAAGATCCTGATGCAACTCGACAAGCTTTGACCAGAGACTTTGGTGAAAGTGGGTCATGTTCACATGAACAGTCCTGACTGAATTTATTAACATTTCCCAAAAAAATGTATTAAAATCCTGGCAATCCACAAAGCATCGTAAGCAAAGCTCATTAGCATTAGAGAAAATGCATGTCATTTGTTCTTGTATTTAAAAGCTATTTTTTTAAAATGATTTTTAAAAAATTCAATGAACGATTTGAAGCACGAAAAAACAAAGGCAAACACCGTCATGTTTATAAAAACCAGCCACATTTAATGCTTTCACACAGTCAAGTACAAAGCTAAACCTGCCAAGTACAAAGAACTGCATTTTCAAAATACACTCACCTCTTTCATATAAAAGTATAAACAGAAAACACCACCAACATGAAGAACAGCAATCAATAGTGGAAAAAAAAACTTTTCATCTATAAAAAGGAGAGAAATAATGGATAGGATTTTTTTAAACTGTTGAACAAAAGCTCAGGATGTAAGGCTTTTCGAAAACCATGCAATCTTCCTTGAGCTGCTTTAACACAACTGTAAAACAGATGACTAAATCTGATAATTACACAAGATATTCTGTGACATAATGACACACACAAATAAGCCCTGCTGACTGAATAAAAACACTTAGCATACATAAGATATAGTATGTGGCATTTAAACCAGATCGGAAACAACTAGAGGGATCAAGCCCAAGTAGCATTTTAAAAGCTGCCAACTATAAAACGCAGGAGGATTATTTATCTTTTAAAGCTACATTCATGTTGGGATATGCTTTGGCTGAAATTCTAAAATAGTCTAGGTTACTGTATAATATCATGAGGGATTGATTTATCAATAATACACATGTCTAGCAGTGACCGAGCAATAAATTTATTCAAATCTGTATTGTACTTACAGATTTTGTAAATGGAAGTAAGTTAAATGTAAATCTGCATTTCCCCCCTAAGCTGTTGTGTGAGTAAACACAAGATTTATCCCTCTTAAAAGTCAAATTTGTAAATCCAAGAAGAGATGCTGAAATTCCCAAAGGTTTACTCAAGGGGGGAAAAAACACAACAACAACAAAAAAAAAAACTCTGAAGGTATCAGAAAGTACTTGTTTATCTGACACATACTCTTCTAGAGGGGCACAAGTACTTCCATAAAATTGTGCAAAACAAAATCAGACTTTAAATACAAACCTAAAGGATTACATGTGGGTAAATTGGAAAGAAATATAAATTTATAAGATGTACAACCAGAAAAAAAAAAAAAGTTATATTCATCCAAATTTTAGTTACATAGGTAAGTATGAAACATACCACACACACTTCTACACATCTTTCCAATTTAAGTCATTCCCTTGTGTGCGAACCACAGAACAGGTAGATATAGATCTGGTAATACAAACAATTTATATTAATGGACCAGTACACACACGCGCGCACACGCACACACACACAGCTCCCTCTACAGGTAGGCATAAGAGTTAGTGCAACGGCATGGAGTCTGCATTGACGCCACAGTGATGACCTCCAGCTCTTTAGCAGCAGGGCTCGACTCGTCCTGCGGCCCCTGGTTCACAAACTGATCCACCGGCCACGGCCCCTGAGGCGGGGCAAACCCATTCAGCCCAAATGCAAAGGTTCCAGGCCCACCTGAGGTTACAGCTGGTGCCATCTCCATGTTCATGCTCTCCATCTGGGCTTCGCCGGGGCCACCTAGTGGCCCACTCCCGTTCTGCAGTCCAGCTGCCATGGACAGTCCTGGGAACAGACGGAAACGCTTTTTAGAAATTAAATCTTAGCTTGTACTTTTCTGATACTAATTTTGAGAGCTGTTCCTCAGAACTTATGTTAATTGACATTTTCTCCCTTTTTAGGGACGACATACTGATTCATTTTTGTGCAATGCAAAAATTTTTAGCTAATAAAATTCATAAAACAAATAAAATGCCACTTATTGAATAATAAAAAACAAAGTCTCACAGCTGGTTATAATTAAAAACACCATAGTTATCATATGGATTTACAATGTTGTTCACAGCATATTTTTGTGATTGTTTATCCAATTGATTTTTGGATCTGTGACGCCACAGTTTGAGTTTATAATGCAGCAGTGTCCAAACTTTATCATAATTGTTAAATAAAAATGCTTTTTTGTTTTTATTAAAAAGACAGCAACATTTAGGGTTTTCTTCCTGCACAGCAAACCACCTGTGCAATATATTAGTGAAACAATTGAAGCTGTCATTTTGTGACAAAGGGATTTGTAAATCATTGTAGACAAAAAAAACATAAGATTTGGTACATTTGTCTTAAAAGACAGCTAAACACTTTACTTTTTATTTTCTTAAAATAATGCATTTATTAAATGCAGATCTTTGCACAGATCACAATGCTTTTGAGTACAAGTGAAAATGAAAACCGATCTTCCATTTTAATGTTTCAATTTCTGCGAAAGAAAATTCTTTAGTCATCAAAAAATATATATGTATTGGCATCAACTACCTCTGCAAGACAAATTTGTGCCGTTCTTGAATTGTTGTCTGGAGCCACACAAAGGGGCCGGATAGGGCCCCGGGCCATACTTTGAACACCCGTGGTTTAATAGAGAACATTTACATAACGCTTACAAGCCTTTTTATCATATTTATCAAAGAATAAAACTTAAGAATCTGTCAAATGTTTTGGCAGTAGTGAAAACTTGCTTCCTGAATTATTAGAAACCATTTTTGGGAGAACTGCCTTATAAATTGTTTAGGGATTTCTGCAGATTAAATTTTTACCACATAATGCACGGTGGTCTTGGTAATAGTACACATTTATATATTCATATATTTCTCAAAAGGTAACCCAAAACAACAGAAACATTAGTTGAGTGATCTCACCATTGGGTCTGGACTTTTTCAGTGGGTTTGCCTCGATGCCTTCAAAGGACCTCTTCCTGTTTGGTACACCATTCAAGAAGCTGCGTCCCTGGATGGTGGCGTGAGCATGGCCCCCGTTTTGGGCCACACCGTTCAAAAAAGCCCCGTTAAGGGACTGCGCCATGTTTTGCTGTAGGTTCTGGGCATTGGCGAGCATTTGAGCGCACTCCTGGAATCCCTGTGCGTGGGCCAGGTCAGCAGCCGTCAGCCCATTGGCATTCCTCATGCTGCACAACGGGAAGAGGGAGTGTCAGAAGCACTCACTGCACGTTTGAGTTACACAAATAAAAACAAAAACACATAAGACAACATGAGACAAGCCCAAGCGCACGCATACATACATACCCGCACGCACACCAACAGACAGCATTTCAGCAGATATTCACACAGACATTCATAGATGTGAAAAATTAGCCTGTTCTGCTCTTCCCTGTCTCATACTGTTCGTCATATTCATGAGAGATGACGACTGATCCTCTTCGGATCAACTGCAGTTTACATAGAAATTCGTTCATTTCCCAGTTTCCACAGAAATAGGGAAACTTATCTGCTGCCAAAGGACATGATTAGGACAACTGGAGACATTTTTATGCTCAGTTTGTGTCTCCAAAGTGAATGAGGGGACTGAAGACGATGAATACACGTTGTGTCAAATCAGTCACCGTTTCAAAAGGAGAACATTTCTGGAGAGAGGCTTCTTTGCAAGAGATAAAAAAAAGTTATCAAGGAACGGAATGAAACGCCATTTTCTTGTTTCCGACGATGATTATGATGATGCTCAAGAGGTTCTGCATCCAAACTCCTTTGAAGCGTTCCCAACAAGAAAAGCTGTGAAAGCGAAGGATTCTTCAAAGACGATCAAGACTCGGAAATGTCTGAAAATCATTCATAAGGATCATTTCCTTCGACACGTCTCTCCACCGGAGGGAGGAAGGGAAAAAAAACAAGATAAAAGTTCAATCTTCAAGCATGAAGGATTCTGACATCTTCTCTCCGGCTGAGGAAGTCTAATTTAAAACCTCTTAAGACAAGAGAACAAGGGAACAACAAGAGTCATACCTCTATATTCATAATTTAAATTACATTCTGTGTGCTGTAAGCAGTTGTGTTAATCATGTCCAGCTGCAGCAGAAATAAAGGAATTTTCTGAGTGCAATAATGAATGGACAAACAGTGCCGTGCCAGAAATGTCCTCCAATTTTCAGACAAAAGGTTTGTGCCTCTGAAGTATGGAAGCAATGTAAAAACTAAAACTAAAGTCTAAGGCATAATTTGTGTCCTTTTATAGGGAGGACTTTAGAAAAACAATTATTTTATCCACCTGTTAGGCTGGACAGCTACAAAAAGGTAAATATTTCAAGTGCATCTATTCTAAATAAAATTACTGTTAGCATAATTTCAGCTTAATTGGGATTTCTTTGCCCTGTTTGAGAAAATAAAACTATAGCTCACTTGTTCTTTGCCTACGTATCATAAAGCAGGTTCTCTGAGCAAATAAATGGCTCTTAGTTAAAAAAATCTGAACTATATCTACCTCCATCCCATTATTATTATTATTTAAAATGTAAATGCACTACAGGTAAACATTACAAACAATGCTAGTGACGTATAACCTGTGTAAGCTAACTAACAATATTTACATTGGCTTCCACACGAAGCAGAATTTAAAGCACAGTTAGTGTTTCGTCATTCATTTCTGATTAGAAATAACTAATTCTCTGCATTCTTATCTAAACAGTAAATGAAACAGTTCAAAAGCTAGTGCACATGATAAAACATTTTGTAATGAATTCAAGATTTAACAAAAGAAAAAGAAAAAAAAAAGTCACAAAAATTTGCTGCACATTACCCGTCCCCATTTAAAATTAACGCTTCCGAGAGAAGATCGGATTTATCCAAGAAATACTCGGGTAGATGGACCGGTCTCACACCAGGAATACAAACTCTCTACTGACATCCACTACTGCTTTAAGCCACTCTATACTGTAATGTGCAGTTAAATTTAACTTTAAGCAACTATAAACGTAAGTGGCATCGTCTTTTAAGTGGCCACTCTTTTCTTTGAAAAATGAATTTGTCACTGCAAGCTACAATACAAGTCAAACATCTCAGTAGGGATTTCTGTTCTGGTAAATTGGGGAACCCGCTTTTAAGCTTGTAACGCTCATTATAAATCCAGTCTCAAATCAGGTTGTCATCAGCATATAAATAATTCCTATTTAATACACTGTAATAAATACGAATTAATTAGCATTTGTTACAATGTTTTAAAACATGCAACTCAAAGAGTATCTGAAAAGCTTTAAGTATTTACAATTTAAAGAAATTAGGAAAATGTACGTGAGGAATTTACAGTATGAGAAATTTCATATTCTTTTCCATATTAGACGCTGCAGTTCTATGTCCAACATTACTTTGTTGTTAAGTTTTATGTCAAACATTAACTTGATCTTGTCTAACTGATCTTGATCTTGTTCAACCTTCTGGTTTAAACTGGTATTCCTTTAGTGAGACCTCACATCTACGGAAAACACTGCTATAACAAGGTGGATAACAATACACACCAATAATCCAGATTTGGATTAGAAATTAAAAAAAAAAAAAAGGGAAGCGTTAATTCTTTGTAAATGCCTGGTATGCTTTGCTTTTCAGTCCTAAGCACACAGTATGCATCTTCGCTAACTATTGTCTAACCTCCCAGAGGCAGCCTACGGTCATGCTACATCTTGACATGGGACTCACGTGATTAAACCTGTCCATATAAAGGACTCCTATGGTTAGGTCAAAAACAAATTATAAAAATCAAAAACAAAAAAAAAAACTGTCTAAGTACAGGAACAATCATGGATAAATAAGCAAAGCATGCAGGTCTAAAAAAATAAAGATTAAAAAAACAACAACTTTAGTTTTGATTCATTAAAAAAACCTAGCATTAAAACCAATCACCGCAAGAAATACCTCAACAGTTTGCCAGTGTGTAGATAGGAAGCGATAGTGAGAACACTCAATGCCACAACAGTGCGGCTATCCCAGGGAACGGGGCAGACTCAGCAGTGTCTATTCTCCCCCTTTCAAGGATTACTTGAAAAAACCAAGTCATTTCCAATTCAATGGCTGCAAAACATTAAGATGTATGGTTCTGTTTTCGTTAACATTATAGCAAACGTTTTTCTTCTGTAACTTATTGTCACTTTCATAAAGGAAAAGGTGACAAAGATTAGATGTCAAAACAGACTATGATATTATATAGGGTTAATACTGTGACAGACAAAAGAAAACATTTCTGTGTATAAAGGAAGACATCTGGTACAGTGAAATGACAGTGAATAACCATAGCAACAGGATGATGTTAGCATTAAACAGGTCAGTACATGATGTTCATCTCACTCAGCTGCTCTAAACTCGTCACTGGCAGACTCTCAGCACTGTCCTGCCTGCAGCTAGCTCATTACTGAACCAACCCTAATACTCTGAGGCTCATGACAAATACAAACTATGACTCTGATCACTTTCTAAACCGTTTTTAAGCTAATCTGAGTTAGAAGTTCTGGCAGTGACACAAATGTTTTTTTGCAATCTAAATTTTTGTGAAGAGCGATCCAACAAAATAGTCATTTTCAAAAGCCTTATTGAATTTTAGTGAAATCTTTAGCTGAAAAGCTGAGAGTCCAGCTGAAATCACTTCAAGTTTTATTAAAAAAAAAAAAGCAGCAAAAAAAATTTGCATCGTCTTGTTCAAGTTGTGGTTCCCTCCAGCAAAAATGGTGTCGCCATCATGCCACCATTTTCTAAAACTTCCGAGGTAAGAGGTTCAGCTTGAACGCTAGTAGGTGGGAATGAATGGATCCACACACAGGGAAGGCTTCGGGTGGAAGGTTTTTTTGACGAAGAGAAACCCATGACAATCAGGAGGTTCAAGGGTGGACATAAGAAGATTGGTGAAAAGCCATTTCTTATGATGAATTGTTAATGTAGCCTTAATTTATAGAGGCAAAATCTGCCGGCGGTGCCTGGAAACTAACAAAGTATCCTTCTTGTGGTTTGGAAGAGCTTGAAACTATTTGACCCAAGAAGAAAAGGTGAAGGGCTGCCAGGAGTTCTGCCTCTGTCATGCCAACACTGAAGTATCTTGGTACGATCTAAATCTGGGGCTGGCTCAGTCACATTTCTACCCAGCAACACAGCAGAATAAAGTGTGGGATCAAGTGTAACTTCTTTCATCGGTTCGGGAACAAAGTTATGGTGGTTTCGTTTGTCAGCATGATGGTAATAATTAAAACGGTTCAAAGCTTATGAGGTTGAAATGTTGGACCTGTGGCCAGAGAACCTCAAAACGTCTCGACTATATTGAGAATCTCTGGGTAAGTCAAGGTGAGCGGAGAAGCTAGAGTGAAAAACTTTGATCTTCTTCAAGCTCTTAGGAGTAGATCTGTCCAAGGGAAGTTCAGGACTTAGGAAGAAAACAACTTTGATTTACTAACACGTGACATGGTTACTGGTATTCCAGTAATCAAGATGCAAAACAACATTTGTTTCACTGCCAAAATCTTTGTTCAAGATTGTAGGGATTTTATTTTACTGATATTACAATAGTTAACAGTTATTCCAGCTTGTCTTATGCATTCAGATTTTTATGATTTATTGTGCTATAATACAAGTTATGTGATATAAATTTACAAAATAAGTCTAAAGATGTTTTTAAGCATCACAAAGCTTCCAATGTACTTAAAATAAAAGCCGATTATGTAGTAAGAATATACTTCCTGCTTAATGTCTTTGTTTGTAAAGGCTTTATCTTCGCAGCAATGCCCCCTACAGTTCAATATTGAGTTGAATGACTCATCTGTTCTTCAGTGCGCAAATTAAGTATCTCTTTTCTTTTTTTTTTTATTAAATTTTATAAACAAAAGGATTTGGTGAAGTTACGGATGCTTGTGTAGGACTTTGTCCAATAAATACAGGATGTGTGAAGATAAAATCTTAATTATATTCAACTCTTACCTCTTCTAAGAAACTTATTATAAAGCTTGCTAAGTCCAAAGTCAAATCTCTTTGTCAGGAAAATATTGCAGAAAACTAAATTTGTAGATATTTTAACAATAAGGATATATTAGGTTAATTAAAGGATTCTTTAGAACTCATATTGACCATGTTTTTGTTGTGGCTATTTCAGTTTTACTATAGCAAAGGTTTATTAAAATATATGACATTTAAATTCTTAAGCATAAAATCAAAGCCCTTAGCATCACTCATTAGGTGCTGTTTGAAAAACTCCTCACTACTGACTTCGTGTTGGAGGAATTTTATCAATTTTAACATGATGTCTTAATAAAAATCTAATCAATCTAATTTATATTTTTTTGTATTTTCTTTTCCTCCAACATCAAATGGCTGAGTTTGTGAACACCCTTTACCAAGTATTCGAGGCATACAGTGAATCATTTATTGATAAATATAAAAAGGTGAATCATTTCTTCTTGTGAATTCACAAGTCAGATAGTTGGTTGCAGGCTTTGAAGATTAATAAATGCATGGAGAGAAAAAATTGAGCTCAAAGGTTGTTTACTCAGGAATCCAGAACAATGTCAAGTGCTGCAATAAAACTAAGGAAAGAAATCCTCCACAAGAACAATGATAGAAACACAACAGGCTGAGTTTCAGTGGTTTTTAAAGCGAGAACGCCTCTCTAGCTGGCACAATGGATACAAACCGAATGTGTAAATCCTCCTACTGGCGGGAGCCTCAGTATGGTGCATGTAAGATTTGTATTTGTGTGATGCAGCAACTCCAACTAATTGACGGTTTTCTGGTATTAAACCAAAACAACGAAAGCTATGGATGAGTTCCTTGAATAAAGTGCAAAGTATTTGCTGACTGATGAATATTTAAATATATGTTATGATTATATGCATGCAGACAATCAATAAAAGACTTGAAATAAAGAATTTCTCAAAATGTTCATCTTGACATAAAAATTTATTGGTTTACGAAAAAGTTTTTAACTAAATAATGTTTAATAACATTCTGAGATCTTTCTAGCTATCAAATAGAATTGATTTTGAGGATCTTACCTAAACAAACCCATCTTAGACGTGTCATGTCTGATTTTTAACAGAATGACATTAAATAAAGTTACTGAGTATTTCCAATATTAAAATCTACTTAAATCTCATTTAAAAGCTTATTTGTCATGAGCCTCATTCCCACCTTGTGTGCTGTAGTGTTCCTCCCAGTTTTCCCCCACTATAATCTTCAATCATAAATTAAAAAAAATAAAACAGAAGACAGACTTCATAATAGACTGAACTAAATATCTGTGATCTGCAGGGGAAAAAAGAATAACATTTTAATCATAAATAAAACTCATCAACTGATGACCAAATGCACACAACTCTAGGCTGAAAACATTTCAACGAATGCACATTTATCTGGCTAAAATAGTCTAAGCAACCAGGCGGGTTTAGAGTAATTGGAACATGAAAATTAAGCATTGGAGAAAAAGGTAAATGTCAATTAGTTTGGTCATATGTCAACGTAAATAAATTTATTATATTTTAGGTATCAAAAGCTTTTTCAAAAAAAAAAACAAACAAACAAACATCTGTATGTCTACAACCTTTTAATAAGAAATGTTGTCATAACTTATATTTCTTATCTGTATTCAAAAATAGAAGGAACAAAAGACTCAACATGATCAAATTATACTAATGTCAAAGGTTATTTTTGGCCTCTTTGCAGCACATCTCCAATAACAGCCAATTCTCTTCTCTGTGGTGTTTTCTTATATTTGACGCATTATTAAAAGAATAATACTTTCTGCTTATGCTAAAGGTGCATAAGCAGAACCGTTCCCTCTGTAAACCCCCTGGTAGCTTCAATTTATTAAACTGCAATGTCTCTTCAAAGCAAAAATGCAGAACATTTGTTGCAGAAAATGAAAGAGCAGGTAAAAAAAAAAAAAACACTTTTGATTAGAAGAGGAAATAAATAGGATGCATCCATCAAAAGAACAGAGCATAGATGAAAATATTATTTAAAGTTACCCATTATGTTGTTAAAGGAATGCAGACAGACTTGCTACTAAAGCTAAGACATTTATTAAAACCTGGCTGAGTGACAAGAAACACGTTTTCTATACAGCATTTCAAGAAATTAAAATGTTGTAAACATGTTTTTTTTTAATCACCTTTACGTAAAGAGAAAAAAACTTTTATTGTAAAATAACTTAATTGCTTCCCTGCGGGTCTTTGATTTAAATGCAAGAAGAAATAATAAAAAAAAAATAATAAAAAAAAACTAGGTGTGCCTTTTTCTTCATTCTTCGGCTACATCAATCACTAAATGTTTCCTGTGAATGGAACCGTCTTGGCACAGGGTACGGTTTTGATGACGACAATCAGCGTTATCTATATTTCTTTTTTCCTTTCAACACATCACAATGACAGCCGTTGTGTTTCTAAGCACTTGAAGGAAATTAGCCAGCGGCTCAATTAGTTTTATCTCTGCAATTTCACCTTGTGCAACAAAAAGCCTGCAAGGTTTTAAGAAATTAGGAGTAAAACTGCTTAAAAGAAAAGAATGTGCATTTGGTCATCCAGTCAAAGTTGTGTATGTAAGACACTAGAAAAACAATGTTAAATAAAACCACACTCTAATTTAACAAATGTCATGCAACATAATCTAAGAGATAATCAACAGTTTATCAACCTTTACATTAAGTTGTCCTTTTCTTTGTGCAATGTTTGCGTTGCAATTATAAATCCTTCATTAAGATCAAAGGTACAGGTGAAACTTAATATTCTACTTTTACTTGGATTTATTTCTCAAAATTTAGATGTTTTTTTCTTCCTTTAAGCGCAAAAAATGCAATTCTTAAACTTTACTGATCATATTAATCTATGTTAGTTAATATTAATATTACACAAAGGACAACTTAATGCCAATTGTTATAAACAACAATTTTAAGGAATAACAAAATACAACACATTTCCAAGGGAGCAACATCGGCTCTATGTTAATGAGCAACAAATCAATCTGGAGATGATAAAGATATAAAATAAAAATCAGTTTCTCAGCTCTTTATCAAATATAAAGATGTGATCTTTACTACTGTGCACCGTGTTAGAAAGATCTTCACTTCTGTCTAATTTCAGTATCTGCAACTGAACTGAACTCACTGTAGCAGATCAAAGTGGTATTTTAGAGCTAAAAAATGTATATCTTTTTACAAAAAAAAAAGATATTACTCACTCATTGAATGTGTAAGATGTTACACATTCAATATCGAATAGATTGAACATTAAACGTTTAAACAGAGACTCTCACTGTCAGCCAAGTGTCGCATTTCATTAACAAATGCAATTTGTTGGCAAAACTTTTATTCAAATCTTTAAATTCTTTCATTTATCCAGTTTCGCTCGTATCTTTAAGAACTAATGCAAAAATTCAAGCTTCCAAATGTTGCCGTCTTGAATTTAGATTTAATGGTGGTCCCTTGTAAAGGTGCAACTGAAATGTTGGATATTAAAGAGGAAAAGAAATGTGGACGAGACTGATGTCAGGACTTACTCAGCTTTCGCTCCCTGAATCAAGAGAGCATTGATGCAATCCAGACTGCCCGCTCGAGCAGCCTTGTGGATGGGCGTCTCGCCCACATAGTCCTAAAAAACGACAAGAGAAGCTCCATTAGAAGAGATTAGACTCTGGACAATTAATGGTATCCAGTAGGTTTAAAAAGTGACTTTAATTGTATTTTTTAAGGGCTAAAAAAAGTGGTCTCTGGACTTAATATTATATTATTGCCTATTTTAAAAGCTACAGAGGCTAGAGTGATAAGTATGTTGAGTAGCAAACTGAAGCTTCGCTACCTGAGCAGGTAGCACCGACAAATTACCCAGATAACGCCAGCAGGTTATAGTTCCAGCATTACAGATTATTTGGGTCTGATGTAGCAGTTCCGACCCATTTAGTTTGGGGCTTTTTACCCCTAAACACTGCAACACATTTAAAGTCACTTTTATTTCAATTTAATAATTAAAATCTGACCATGAAAGAAAAACGCGTGGAAGGTTTCTTGACAGAGGTAGTAGTTCTGATTTCAAAATTAAACAACTTAAAAAATTACACCCTACTTCAGCACATGTTCCTTCCTTTAATTTTTTTATTTAATATAAAAAAAAAAAAAGTAGATCAACAACGTTAGTGGTGGGACTCTCTAGGCACATTGATCATGATTCAGAAGGCTAGCATGTGATTATAAATTGATTACGTAGCAATCAAAAGATTTTCTTTCAGTGTCACACATCGTGAACATGGCATGGATCTTGTCCAGCAGTTTATTTTTTTTCTTTGCATGTAAATATTTACCACAACCTCTCTGGTAGCCGCGATGACACACTTCGGCGGGAGTTACCCGCCTTCTGCATTTCTCAAATTAGGACATTGAAAAAACCATTATGATAGTGATTTTTAGAACATCTATTTCTTACCGTCTCCAACGACAAACTGAGGAAGATTTGTCTAATTGGTAGGTGGATCTCTATCTGTACATGCTTCCTGGAATCCTCCTTCTACACATCGGAGAACATGCTCCAAAAATGATAGCAGTGCGTGACTCGACAGAGCTGCGTCTGAACTTTTCACTCAGACATCAACACCGCCCACACACATTTACAGTTACATTTGTCAGCCTGCGAATGGAGGAAGGGAAACAGACTCTTTCAGAGGGCTTGCCACTAACCACAATGCAACGTAGGCCTCACTCTTGATACTTTTCCATTCTGCTTCCCAGTAGCAGTCAGCTGAAACAAACACCTTAAATCCAAACCTCAACCTCTTAGAAGGTTGATTCAACAAAAATGCAGAGGAATTTGAAGGGCTAAAGAGATCAGCGGGCTTCATGATGACGACAATATGTTATGTCATTGTGACCTACTAATCCAATCTCTTCTCAGTAGAGCGGCAGAGCATAAAATGTAGCCTGAGTGCATGAAAATCCCACAGAGAGCAGAGGAACAAAGAAAAAAAGCAAAAGTGCCTGATAGGAATTCGTGTTGCAGAGAATGTGACAAACACTCATTCATGTTAATATAGGTCAAGTGTGGAGTAAGTAGAAATACTTCCAAGGCAATCATCCCCGAGTCGGGATTATCCTCTCTGATGGGATCATCTAAGATCTGCTCTGCTCTTTTCATTCACTTCATCCCAGTTACTTTGCAACACAAATTTTCAGGAAATGAGAGCTGGAAATTTCCACTGATGTATGCATTCATGTTGTGTGATGTGTGCGTCTGGCGTCATACCTGTCTGTTAATATCTGCGCCAGCTTGAAGTAGCCATAGCAAACACTCAGGGTGGCCCCCGAAGGCAGCGATGTGAGTGGGCGTCTGTGCAAACCTGGAGGTGACGGAGTTCACGCCGCAGCCCACTTGAACCAGACGCATCACACACTCCAGCTGTGCATCGAAAAGAAGGTTAGATTGCACGGAGAGACCCATGCATTGCTTTCTAAGACACTCGGCAGGTGTGGACGAGTGTGATACCGTTCTGTGGAGCCTAGATGGATTTGGGCATGCGGCCAGGCCATGTTATTTCTGTAGTGCGACTCTTGTAAATGCAAATCTGAGCACAGATTCATGACTAGACGTACAGAAATTAGAGACATAGCATTACAAGTAGACTTAAAGGATGCTTTCGTATGTTTTGTAATCCTTTCTTTACATAAATAAGATGAAAAGTGCTTCATAATGCGGATGTTTAGTAAAAGTTAGTCATTGTCGGTCATGTCAGCTAACTGTAATGTTTTCCACAATTTCACAATATGTCGTCTAACGAGCAGCTGTTTAGGCTTTTCCCGCCTAGTCTCCGTTTATTTACCATTACTAACCACAAAACGGACACAAAATGTAAAAACATTTCAGAAAAAAAAAATCAGCTGGGAAAGCGTTAGCTAGTGAGCACTATTGTATTTTTTTCCTTGCTCCGACTAACGATGGCTTCGTTCAATTCAAACACCAGGAAATGGCCGAGAAATGTGAGCCTCAAGTCACGGAGCTCAAACAACCAGTCAGTTTTTCCATTTATGGACAACTACTCAGTCAAATCGGTTATTTTATGCTAGTTCTACCTTTCCGAAGTGAGCGGCCCAGTGTATGGGCGTCCAGCCATAGAAAGTGTCCTCAACCGTAAGGTCAGCTGGGTTTGAGGTGCACTGAAGGAGCGAGCACAAGGCACCGACGTCTCCATCTCTGCAAGCCCGGTGGAGAGGGAAGCGGCTGTTCAGCACCTCCTCGCTCGAGAATCCAGACTCCACTCCCAGAGACATGGTAACAAAACGGGGGTAAAAAAAAAAAAAAAAAGAAGTGACTGACAGTAGCCAGCTACTTCAGAGAAAACGGGGAAATTTGTAGCTATTGTCTAATTGTGTAAGCTGCCGGGGTGCCTGTCTGAGCACACGCGCCACCCTGACTACTAAGTGTTTCTGCCTGACAACACAAAGAGCTCAGCACCCGCCGGAGTGAAACTTGAGAAGCCCGGAGAGAGCTGCAAACTATGGACTGGATTTCTGGACTGGATTTCTCGTCACAGGCTTCCTCCTCCAATGGAGCGGCTTAGTTCTTGTCTGCCTGGCGCTCTGGGCCTCCTGGGCAAGTCCCTTCATTGAGTATAAATGTAAATTTTAATATTTCCATCATCCCAGGGCGCGGCATTAAAGCAACTGGGAAAACAAAATCCCATTATTGATAATGCACGTATGAAAAAACGGAACATTTCAGGGAGTTGTTTACAAATGCATTACACAGAGTGAAAGATTAATTTTATGTACTGCGATGTCGACTATTATGGACTAAATATAATAAAAAACCATAATTCAGTGTCTCAGAAAATAGTTAAACATTAGAATCATATTCTGTCCTTATCAGCTAATTAAGCCAAAGCATATCCAAAGGTTTCCAGAGCCGCTAAAATGTTCTCAGTGTATCAGAAATCAGTTACTTAAAAGGATTTTTGGCTCAGTTTCTAGTGCAAATATCTTAATACATTTGAAATAAGACAAAATTTAACTTAAAAGTAACTTTTCAGCAAGATATGTGAACTCATAAAACTCATGATTTATTTTGTAAGTGCTAGTTTCACTAGAAGATTATTTTACTTACAATATATTTTTTCTCAAGTGAAATAATCTACCAGTGGAACTAATACTTTTTGGCTCAAAATAAGCTCCAATGTCTTTCTGAAAAGTCACTTGCAAATTAGTTTGATTTTATTTCAAGTGTACTAAGATATTTGCACAAGAAACTAGATACAATGCTTGGTAAGATTTTGTGTTTTTGCAGTATAATTTTGGGAAGGACTGTTGATTTGATAGTTGTCCAGCAGACACTCACTGACATTTTCCACAAGGCCACAAAAGGTCATTGCTGAAGGACCTGGTTGCTCAAACAGTGATGTTTTTTTTTTTTTTTAAACAACAATTCAAATTTATTTTGTTATCAGTGGGTATTTATTTGTCTTAAGCATTCAGGCTGATACATGATGGTTTTCAAAAAAGTTTGTAGAATTCATAAAGACTTTCTTTATGAATTAGCTGTTTTGGGGTTAGCAGCTGGAAAGGATCAACTCAGAATACCTTTTTGCCCTGTATCAATTACATTAAGTATGTTTTATTTCACTCTTCTTCCTTAACTTTTCTGATGATTTTCTTTTGAATCTGTTAGTTTATGTCTTGCTGTCACCTTCCTCTTGGCTTTTTCCATGAAGAGATGTCGTATCTCAATGTTTCCATTGTCTGTGGACTCCTTCTCATTTCTATCCCCGCAGTTGCTTCATCCTGATTGGTCTCCTTTGCTCCCATGACCAAATGGTGACTGCGCATGTCTGTTTAACTGGCCACATTACTCTTTGACTGCGCATGTCTGTTTCCCTGGCAACACTCCCTGCCTGTCCAGTTGTTTTCTCACCCCTACAGGGCAGGCAGATCCTTTCAATTCTAACCAGATTGAAACGACACAATGCCAAACTCATTGCAGTCCCTTGTTTGTTATTTTATGCAATATTTTTATTATCCTCTAATGTTATGTGCACTTCCTCAAATTGTTAGGCTTCAAGTCGATGGTGGGAACTTTACTTCCATCATGTAGTTTGACTGTACACCTGCCATGTCCAAAAATGAAGAATTAAAAAAAAAAGAAAAAAAAAAACTCTTAAATCTAAATTTATACCATTTAATTGTAGTTAAATTATATATTTTTTGATACTTTGACACTATAAAATATCATCAAATCCCTGCACTGACATGAAAAGTAATCAAGAGAGGGAGGAAAACAAAATAACTAAAAATTGACATACAAGATTTTTGCCCAACAACTATGACATCTAGAATGGCTAAATCACACATTTTGTTGTTGGTGTAAAATCAGCCTCTCTCTCTCTTTTTTTATGTTTGCTTGAAAACATCCTTTGTCAACTCAACTCATCTTACAGCTCAGATCTTGCAGATAATGTAACACCCCATTGTTTAAATTCACATCTAGTTTAGTCTTCAATTACTATATAAAACTTCCAAAATACATTGCTTAACTTAAACAAATTAAGGATAAATTAAAAATACATTCAGTCACATTTTACTTTTTGGAAACAAATTACAGGTGGCAATCAGTGAGGCACTGATAATGCTTTAAAGAAAGAAAGGCAAATAATTCCTTAGTTTTTTCTCCTCCGAATATTGTACTTAAATGATTAACAATTAATTGTATTTTGTGAATTTATTTTAACATTTTTTACACATCTCTTTACCAGGGGGAGCAAAAATGATAAAGGATAACAGGGACAAAATTGTGTTAAAAACCAAGATGGGTCTCAATAGGCATTTTATTTAAAAGTTGCCATATGTTAGATGGATAAACTGAAGAATAATGTATATGATGGACAGAAAATGAGTGAAAAAGCAGCCAAATCTACCTCACCATACCCCGTATGTATCTTGCAACTGAAACGCTGTCTTGACTCTCCATGCTGGCAGTAATGAATATTCCCCAATATGGCGGAATGACTCGGGAAATTTGTTACGTTTTCTTTCTACCACCAGATAGCAGCATACACCAAGAACTGGAATCAGACAATCAACCAGCACCGACCGAGGAAATCACACCAAAGTAATCGCTCTTTAAAAGTATTTTCAATGTATAATTACAAGATTTAAAACGTAGTTTTCTTATTGTCGTATTGACAATGAACTTCATAAAGTCGAGCTTTTGTATATGAGCGATTTGTTTGCGTGCGTTTTGTACAGTAGGGGGAGTTAAAGACCGCAGCAGATCGCCATTGACCATGACGTAATGTGACAGACCCACCTGAGATGATGGTCAAGGATTATTATCAGGTTTGTTCATATCAGATTCAGCAAATTCTGGAGCATCCTTCCAGAGCTAACCATTTCATGAGCTAAACCTTTTTCTACAAACAATCATTTTGATGTTGTCACTTTGGAGAAAATAATTTAGACATGGACATAGGGCAAATTAAATCTTCCTGCAATTCACTTTTCAAATAGTCTATAAATCATTGTCAGAATATGTTCCTACACTAGTCATGTGGGATTATTTGGATTTTTTTTTTTTTATTGAACAAACAATATTCTAATTTAAGTCTATTCAAACTGTGCTCCTCACCAGTTTTGTATAACCAAATGCAATGTGTAAAAACTTGTTGGTTGATTTTTCTTTGCTTTTCAATTGTAGCATGTTATGGGATCATTAATGCTTATTAATGAACGCAGAGCAGCATCATCCTCTGACCAGAAATATAAAGTTAAAGCTGCAAGGAGAATAGGAATGCTCCAGAAAAAAAAAAAAAAAGACTAAGTGAAGCTAGTGTGAAACAGTTTGTTTTCTCACTCTAAACATGAACAGTTATATTCTCAGTGGGTAGCGTGTAAACCTGCTTCTGAATGTAAACTAAATCTGAGCTGTAAGCTGTCTCTTGGCATGCAGCACAAAGATCTGGAGCTGTTTTCTCTCATGAGCAGAGCTGTGAATGCAGAGAATGTTAATGAACCTTGATGAGGTGCGTCATCCTCAAACTGCTCCGATGATGTCATGCTCCACTTCAGCCATTCAGCATCCTCTGAGCAGGGTCCTCGTAACCCAGTTTCCCCAACGTCACCCCCGGAGGCTGTGGCATTAGGATTTATGTATGTGGACATTATTTATTATGTGACAAAGTGACTATATGGGGAGACTCTTAAAGTTGATCGAGGTTGATTCAGAGGAAAAAAAGCAGACTTCTGCCATTTTTTCCAATGTGCCCGGTCCTTTTCATGCATGTGAAAAAAGGTGTCTATCACACACACACGCATGCACACGCCCACACACACACACACACGCACTATATTGAATATGGATGAAAAAGACAATCCACTGATGTTTCAAGTATAGAACACAGCTAGTCCTTCATGAAATGTACAAGAACTGGATTTTAATTAATTGTAATCAACACTCCAAGTCATAAAACATATTTCAGATATTCCTTATAAACATTTAAGAACATCTCTTAATGTATCAAAATATCAGAAAGCAAATTTTTACACTTATACAAAAAACTATTAGATGATGACTTGTATGTATTCACATCCCCTTGAACCAATTCAACATTGTTTTACTACAACCACAAACTTTTATGTATTTTATTAGGATTTTGTGTGACAGATGAATACATTCTGTATTATTTTTACAAGTAACGTTTTTTTAAGTTTTCTATGCAATTGCATTCAGCGCCCTGAGTCACCATTTTATAAGTCCATCTTTAATTGCAAGATATTTATAAGCAGATCTTCTGTGGGATAACAATGCCAGTTCTTCAGACCTGTGGAGACTGATTCTTTTTCCCTTTCTTGTTTGCTACATGTCAAACTCAGTCATATTGGATGGAAAGTGTCTGTGAAAATCAATTTTCCAGTTTTGTCTCGATTTAGGTCTGTACTTTGACTGGACCATTCTAACACCTTGATAGGCCATTGTAGCTCTGACTCTGGTTCAGGGTTGTGCTTCTGAAAGGGAGACGACCCAGTCACAAATCTGTCTGTTCTGTTTCTTAGGTCTGTATGATAGACTTTGTTCATTGATATTCTCTACATCTTCACATAACAACTGGATTTATACAGTTGTTATGTATAAACAACTGCATTAATCAGTTAATGCGAATGGCTCATTAACTGATTAATGAGCCATTCGCAGTTTTACTGTACCAGCCGTGTGTACTTAAAAAAAGTGATCTCTGCTAATGAGGCAAACGTTAGAAAAACAATTGTTGCACTTAAATAAAAATTTGCATTTAGGGTTTTTTGGAGTAAAAGAGGGTTGAATAAAAATGCTAAATGTCAGTCCTCCCATAACAAATTTGAAATAATTTCAAAATCTGGGTTTGAATTCTGGACTGGGGTCATTGTGGGTGTAGCAGGGCTTCTCTTTGCGTACTCTTGCTTCCGCTCACAGTCCAAAAATGTGACTACTAGGTTAATTGGTTCATCTAAATTGTAATTATGTATGAATGAATGTGTGTTTGTCCTGCATGTTTCTGTGTTGTCTTGGGATGAACCGACAACCTATCCAGGTGTACATTTAACTTCTACTTCACAGTTATGCACTGTTTGTGTTGGTTCGTCACATAAAATGTACCACAGAAGAGACTTTACAAATCTCATAAGGATTCACCATAAACTGGACGCTCTATGCTTGTTTTCACTTTTAGTCAACAAAGAATTTGTTATGCATTTTGGTTTTAAAGGACACAGAATCAATTAGTTCACTTTGTTGTTTGGTTGTGCCACGCAAAGGTTCAAAAAGCTACTCTTCTCTTCACCGTGACTCTGTAAGTAAGGGAAATACTGGTTGGATGGATACCAACCTCACTATTCAGTCAGTGATTTAAAACATCCCATGTCCTGAGATGGCTTTGCGATTTTCTTCAGATCAAAGAGCCTTTTGAACATCACTTGCATTCCTATCGCTCAATGTGATTATGTGAGAATACCAGAGAAGCTGAGTAAAAAAAAAAAAAAAAAAAAAAAAAAAAATCGCCTACATTTAAACCTAATTTAAAAAAATGTACAAATTATTTGTTGTCTCATGCAGTGCTACTAAACAGGATAGCAACAATTAGACTAACTTTTCCAGATCATACACTATGCGTCGGTGTGAACAAGTACTGAAGTGGATGTTAGTGGAATATTTTCTTTATTTTTGCTTTATGTGTGTGATGCTGACCAACACACAATTAGCATGTTTTTCAGCTTTGATTTTTGGAAGCTTAACAGAAAGGCATACAAAAGACTAGGTAACGTTAAAGAGTTAATTTTTTCACTTTAACCTTTATAAGTAAGGATAAACTGCACCTTAAGCTTGACTAGTCCATTAGTTTAACACTGTATGCTGTGTCATTTACATATTAAAGGTGAATTACTGACTTACGTCCTCCATTTGTTGGTGAATCACATCCAGAAATGTTGAATGTCAGTCTCTAATGAGTAATCTGTCTCTTCATGCGTCACTCCAATGTGAATTTATGGGCCTGTTGTCAGTTCCTGTGTCTTGATCCCTGCTGACCTTCACTACACACACATACAGGAATGTCTTTTGATAACGTATCAGCCCGGGTCAATAACCCATCTAACTACTGTCTGTGTGCTGGGAGAAGGCCGACTCCATCTGTGAGCGCTCTTTTGTCTTCCATTAGATATGCTCGGCTCCTCACAGGACTAAAACAAGGTTAGACTGTGTGAGCACTTCACTGTATTAAGTGCTTTCTTTTTGCACTTCATGAGGTTCGGCGAATCCTTTTATGCATACATGCAGTTTAGATCTATACAGTCCTGACGCTACGTGTTACTTCATGTTCTTTCAGGTTCGGGTTGCAGAAGTACAAAAGATTATTTGCTGATGTCTGATAACTAACCTCTGAGCCAGTTCCACACTGACAAAAGAGGAATGACGCAAAGGTGTTGGGTATCACTTAGATAAACAGCAACCAGGGTGGAAAGAGGGAGAGGGAGGCATGGAAGTGGAACTAACTTGGAGATGAGTAAGTCTTGCAGGCTAAAACTGACTTCCTGCTCTTCTTTATGTTCCTGGGAATGTCCTGTTCTTCCTTTGGTAAACACACTCTTCAGACTCATGATCCAAATATGTTGTTTTCACAACCACCGTCAGTCCATTGTTACTCAATTAAATTAGTCTTTGACATTTAATTAGATACACCGAGTCCTTGGTTTTAAACAAAAGAATCTGTTTTCTGATTTACAAGCTAGGAATTACATTCCAACACCGAGATTACGAGGTAAAATGGAAGATGCTTTAAATAATAACTTTTTAAAAGTTACATTTTTGTTTCACTGAACAGTTATGTCACTTTTAATTTTAAACAACATAATCATCAGAAACTTACTAAATTCTAAGTTTCAGATCGAGATCCCCCTAGTGGTGGGGTCGTCATAATAGCAACCATATAATTCACTGTAGTCACAGGGCAGCAGTGTTGAACTATGTTCAAGGGTAAATGTTCTGCAACTTCTTGATGTGTCCTGGTCCAACACACCTGAATGAAATGGCTGAATTACCTCCTCAGTATGCTGTCAAGTTCTCCGGAGTCCTGCTATGGACCTGATTATTTGACTGGTGTGTTGAAGCATGAGACGTCTAAAAGTTGCAAGAGATTGGCCCCTCGAGGACTGGAGTTGCAGACCCTTGTTGTAGGTGTTTTGTAGAGTAATTGCAAGCAACTAAAGGGTACAAAGATGTGAGATTCAGAGTGATTTGTTGACTTCAGTAAACACTTTACCAGAAAAGTGCTTTTTGGACAGATTTTGACGTAGACTGAACCATTTTCATCCAGTTAGATTGACAACTTCCATGTAGAATTCAGTTGAAACAGAGGAAGTGTCTCAGTTGACAGAAGTCCAGGTTTGTATGTCTAAGAAAAAAGAAATGTGACTAATGATCCATGAGGGTTGATGAATGGCAACATGATTGTTGAGGGGGAAACAAGAGGTGACAAGGATCACTGATTTTTGTGCACCTTTGCCACTCTCAGTCCTGGAATCCAATGGACGAGTCTCGATTTAACACTCGCCAGCCTTGTTAAAGCCAGCCATATTTTGTCAACATGCACATCTACTAAGGATGTTCACTGCCTGAAATCATTAAATTTCAGTATTTTGATCACTTTTATGAATCACTTTTATGTCCATAGGTCTATAAAATCCAGCACCCCAATGCTACAAGATTTTTGCAAGATATAAGTACATTCTAGTGCAATACTGATGCCACTAGTCATGAAATACTCCACATGCTAACTATTAGTGGAATTATAAAAAGTGGAAGTGGAAATTCAAAATGAAAGTAACTCAGCTGCCAAGAGTAGAGCTACACGAATTCACAGAGCAGAGCAGAATACTGTTTCCAACTTTCTGCTGAGTCAATAACTACAGACCTCCAGACTGGTTTTAGCCTTCAAGTTAGCTCAAGAATAGAGCGCAGACAGCTTCATGGATTGGGTTTCCATGGCTGAGCAGCTGCATCCCAGCATGTCACCAACAACTGTAGAGAAAAGCATGCCACCACTTGGCTCTGTAGCAGAAGAGACACATTATCTTGGGTGATACATCATACCTCTCTTTCTGGCAACCCAATTGATGCATCTATGCCAGTTGTCGGTACGTACCTGACTGCACTGTGTCTAGAGTAAAATTTGATGCAGAGGGGTTGTCTTTCAGGAGTGGGTCTCTTCCACTAATATTTGAACACAACAAGATATTTTCGACAGTGTTATACCCAAGACATTGTCGTAACAGTTTGCGAATGGCCCAGTCCTGCTCTAACCTGACTCTTCACCACTTAGCAACATCTAAACACATGGTGTGGAAGAACTTGACTGACCTGTCTTCTAGTCCAGCATCAGCATCCAATGTGCTTTTGGAAAATCGGTTAAAAATTCTCATAAACACATTCCTGGACATTGTGCAATGCCTTCCCAGAACAGATGAAACTGCAAAGAGTGCAGAGACCTCATCTTGTGTTAAACCCGGTGGAAAAAGAATGAGCCATCACTCAGGTTCAGATGAGTCTGAAAGTAAACAAATCAATACTGATAAGATGTTTGTAAAGAAGGGAAAAGTAGTTGTGTTATATGTTTACCACCATCCTACGGACATATTTCAAGATTTGTAGCAATGTAAAATAACATAAATCCATAATCACATACTTTTAGCCTCTTCTCGATGAAGCTTCAGTAACTGGGAAAAATAAAGTCGAGTTTTTCCTAGTTTGTTCAGTCAGTACAATTTACCCTGTTTGTGTGATAATGATTATAAAAAACGATATTTCATTCTATCCACATTTATAAAATAATACATGGAAATGTAGTTCTTTTTATGCACACGTTGTGATGACACTGTTCAAGTTAATTTCAAGTAAACATTTGTCACAGACATTTTGCTTGTAATCATGCATGTTGACATGTATTGTGAGCACTAATAAGCACTTAACCATGGAACAAATGTACTGTAATAATCCGGGACATGTGTTACGACACGTCCTCCTAGTATTTCCTGCAGTATTTCAGTCTTCCTGCCTTTCTTTATATAGGCCAAAGGTAAAAATATGTCTGAGAAGGCCCCAGCGTTATCCTGCTGTAAATCCATTCCCAGCTTCAGAGTGTACTGTGCTGTAAGCGCTAGCGTCACACATAGTTAAACTCCAGACTCCTGAACAGACTGACAGATTAAAGTCCTCATGCGTCAGGTCATGACTGAGAGGGAAGATTTGTCTCCATGCACCTCAACTTGTAAACATAAAGATGTTATTAACACATATGTGGAATTATAGATTTACATTTCTAAATCACATCCACAACAGACATTAGAGCACTTTCTTTTTACCCACACTAATTAAAATAAGACAAAAATCATTTTCACTTTTCTCACTTTGATGCCATCAGAGTGAGATTCCAGCACATCAGCTGCTTCTGTTTGGCTCACTTGTGCTAACCTCTACCCTCAGATTTGCAAGGGGAATTTTCTGCTTAAGGCTTATCTTCACGCAGAGTATTTGCACAGTTCATGCTGAAGTTAAAAACAGATTAACATTAGCTGAATTCTGCAGCAGGGCTTTAATAAAGAAAATTTCAGGGATAAGGCTGGAATCATGAAACGAGTTTGAGGTTGGAGAAAGATTCATGATGAATGGTTTGATCATAAAAGCTACAGCATAAAACAAAGAAATGGGGGGTAGTGGTTTTAAAATGAGGATGATTTGTGTGTTATGACAAAGAGATTAACCATATCTGTTAGGATGAAGATTTAACACCTTATGTTTGCAACGCAAAGAAGCATCACTCCCTAGTGATTCGTTCATTTTGGTGCTGTATGTGCTTATGTGCTTTGACCCTTTACGTAATTTCTGCATGTGAACTCCAAAACAAGCCGGCTACTAACGTGATCATAAAGATCTAAACTAAACTGAAATGACGACAGTGAGAGCATTAATCAATTGAAATGACTGATATCTGAGCAAATAAAAAACTTCCCAAGTACAGATATATTGTATAGTTATTGAATTTAAAGAAAAATGGACCTCCACATCATGTCATGTTTAAGCCTCAGAAAAGAGGAAATCATAGATTATTTATTAAAAGACTAACAATCTGATAAAATATTATAAAAGCACGCTTTACAAAAATGGTTATGTTGCAATTGCTTTACAGAAATTGTTAGGAGTGCCAGGGATCCTGTTAAAAATTATTTGCTCCCCCCGCCTTGCTGTACTGAACAAAAATATTCAATGTAAATGTTGAACTTTTAGTGAGATTATGCAACTGCAATAGCAGTCTTACATGTCTGAAAAGAACAGTATCTTTATGCACAATTGATTTTATGTCTTTATTAACCACTTCCATTTTAGCAAGAGTAGCTCTGTTGAAGATTGAAGTGCTTATATCTGCCAGACAAAGACAAACAAAGAAAGATGACGTCCCTTATTTGCATAATGAGGCACAAATGTATTCAGTGATGGGAAAAGGAGCAAGAGGACTGAAAGCACTGAAATAATAGAGCTTCAGTATATGTATATATATTAGAAGATGCACAAATATGGCAAATTTTACAATTTAGATTTGAGTTTGGTTTTATTTACTTCTCTGGGTGACAAAAGGTTGATTTCCTGTGTTGAATTTCCATTTATTTTTAATTTTTATCATAAATTGAATGTTCTTTAATGCCTTAGACTGCAATTAGGGATTATAAACTGTATTCAGTCCTCTGCTCTTCAAAAAAGAGGGAGATCTGGTTTCTTAGGTTTTTACAAATCTTCTCAGTTCTTACAAGTTTTTTTCCCCCCCATGCAAAGAGCTCACTCAAAAAAAGCACTATTTCTGTGCGTAAGTATAAGATCCCAGTCTGATAATGTAAATATCACTGAATTATTTTGGTGCAAAAACAAATTCAATTTATTGAGTTTGAATGAATGAGTAATGTGATGTTAATATCATTAGCTCACGATAACCCCAAACAAGGTAATAAGATTGGGAAAACACTGCAACCGATTCAGTTGTCGTACAATTTGCAAGCAATAATTCAGGACACAAAAATTCTGAAACTAAGTTAATACATGATATTCTATTGCTGTTTAAAATGTCTAAAATGCACATTACATTTAACATGGTGTCCACAGTTTTTGTAACTACGGACAAAAATCGACAAGTTGAAATTATTTGAGGGTCACAAAAGATTATCGTCAAAAGATTTGTTTTTTTTTTTCCCTGAGAATCTCAGACTACGGGCTGAAGGGTAAGGCTGAAACAAATCACAGAAGTAGGGAGGGGCCTGCTCATGCTGCACTTTGAATGTCAAAACCAGAATTTTGCAATTTTTACCATATGCTACGTGGAGCCAGTTAAGAGATGTGAAGACGAGGGTAATGTGAGCTTTTCTGTTAGTGTGCGTCAGGATCCTCCCAGCAGTTTTATATCAGTTGTAGACAGACCGGGTCCTTTTTGTTTATACAAGTGAACAAGCTATTGCAGTAGTGTAAACGTGACGAAACAAAAGCATAAATCAAGCCAAGTCCAAATGTCACACACAGGCATTGAAAGGATGCATATATATGGTAATGTGTTGGTTCACTGTCGGTAATAAAAACCTTTGTTGGATGTTGGCAATTTGTAGGTTCTTGTATTTATTTATTTTTTTGTTTTGTTTTCTTGCATTAGAGATGGTCCATCCTGCAGAAAACTTCTTGGATTTGATTCCAGAACTATTTTGTCTGATGTGGCAAGGTAGAGCGTCATGCTGGAGGAGGACATTAGACATTTGTACTTCACTGAAATACATTTTTTATTGTCATTTCTATTGCCATATGGGCTCTTTTGTGATTCATTGGATCGTATGCGTTTCTTGTGATTCATTGCGCCACTGCAGAGAGGAAGGATGCTATGCTGCTACACACAGTCAAACCATCTGTTGTTTGGCCATGAATTGTTCGTGGCTCCTTTACCTCATTGTCAATTTGTCTGCATGAAGCAATCTTTGTCAACAATAGACTGCAGTGCATTTGGGAGCACAGAGTGTTCACTGGATTACTGCAGATATGATTCTGCATCTGCCTTTGATTATCTCTAACGTACAGGACAGCTGAGATAAAGCTGCAGGAGGAGGCCATTAGTCACTCGTGTAGTCAGTGTGGTGCCCTTCAGGGAGAAGCAGGGCAGTCATAAGACCCTGCAGCGACGCAGCCTTTCTAGAAACGAGTGAGGATGGGGTGGGGACAGCTTCGCAGGTGACATCAGCTTCTTGTGACGGCAGCATGAAACAGCTCTTCCTCTGTTTACCAAAAGTTTATTTTCCGGTTGTGGTTTTCTCTAGTATAGAATGTCACAAACTCCAAACATTTTCCCTTTTTTTTTTCCTAAAAGGATGAGAAGGAAATCTTTTGGAAGCAAAACTTATGAACAATTCAGTAAAAGCAGATGGACAAGCTGTTTGGTAAAGTAGCAGCTTAGCACCAAATGAGGAAGGGGCTATTTAAAATACTTACTCATAGCACATGATCAGTGATGGTTGAAGCTGTACCCAGATGTGGAGACTGTTTGAGGCATGATCAGAGCGTTTTCAATGAAAATAAATGCATAAGGTGAGAAGCCTGTTTACTATAGGCGCTTGATTACTGGATGAGAAACAGGTGACTGATTGGGAACAAGGTGCAGCTGAGCAGAGAGACCAAACAGGAGGTTAAATGAACACAAAGCTGAGGAAGAAATACTTAATAACCAAGGGAAAACACTGGGCCAAAGGAAAAGCAAAGACTACGAAGAAAAGCACAAGGAAGAATAAACTAAGCAGATACAAAAGAGTGAAGCTAACTGCTGCTGGCTAGTCTGAAGAAACTGAAGGGCTGCTCTGTAACTTTACAGCATGATGTAAAGCTCAAAAATGTCAGATTTACATAATACTGCTTCTTTAAGTCATATTTTATATTTGCAGCATTTTTATAACAACTGAAGGTAACGCAGTTACTTGACAGCGACTATGTGGCTGGAAAATCTTGCCCCTTTAAATATTGTTTTTGTTCTTTGTCTATGTGTGTAAATAATGGGATTTGAAGCATAATGTAGCTTTAGACTTTTTCATTTATTTACTATGAAATATAAATAAGTGAAACCTTTCCTCCAGAAACCTAACATGGCCATTTTTACTTTCAAAATTTATGGGAATAATTTTGATAATGAACCAGGATTATAATAGATTTGGGTTTTTCATTATAGTTTAGTTTTATTTCATTGAGACTTTGTCTAAATAAGTTTAAGTTAGCTTTTAGTGTGAATTTGCCAGAATACACACCAGTTTTTTAGTTATTAGTTCAGCATTGTTTAGTCTTTATTAGTTGTAGTATTTTGAGTTTTTTTTCATACATTTTTAGGTTCAGAATTCAAAAGGTAAAATTATTACAGATTGGATAATGAATACTCAAATTTTCAAAATATGCATTCAATTATCATTGAACAACTAGCTGACGTTTCCTCCAAAACTTTGCTGTCACCATTTTGCAGACTAGCCTAAGTGCCGCTAATGAGGTTTGTGGAGTGCCGTAATTTGCGAACAGCCGACAGGGAATCAGTTTTACATCAGTTCAAAAAGCTAGTAAATAGTTTCATAAACACAAAAACAAAGGATATTTCAGGATGTTTAGTTTTGTAACCACAAAATGTAGTTCAGATAGTTATAGCTTTTCCCTATTTATTACTGTTTTTATTTATTTCAGTTGACAAAAATGTTTTCTCAATTTCAGTTTTTGTTATTTCATTAGTTTTAGTCAACTATAATAACCTCATAAAGAACAATATTAACACATCAGTTGGTGCGTAAGCATCAATCCTACAATGTGTGCAGAACCCTATGCTGAATTGGAGTTGACCCAGTAAGAAAACTGTTTTTCCATTGCCTTTAATGGACACACACGTATGCTTGCACACATCAGTGATTCTGACAGCAGTGACAACGGACCCCAGGCTCTGAGCTCCCACATGATTCTGGTTTTGCATCAGAGAGAGGAACATAAGTCAACACTAAGGAGAGAAATGTTAGAATGATGATGCAGATAACTTTCTCTGAAACAAAAAATGTTCCTGGTAATTCCTGTCCTATAAAAACTCCTGACCTATTGCGGCACATTGTGTTTTATTCTCGAAGTTTTCCACAAATTAAAAGTAGGAAGGAAAAACCAAGTAGAAAGTCTGAAAACGTCAGTCCGTGCTCTGCCCAATTAAAGCAGTAAACATCATTTATGACTCCGCAGCCGAATAATTTCACACCCTCATGCATTCTTGCATTAGCTACCAGACACATGCAGGCTAAAGTCAGTCTAACTCAGTTTTAAACATGGCATGACACCTGTTATAATCACTCTGCTGTGTGCGCTAAATGCCAAGCAGGATTATAGCAGATGTCATGGATTATGGGCGGTTTAGGTATACGTGTGCGTGTGTGGATTTTTTTATGGGCACCTCCATGGAAATGCTATGAGCAACCACTTAAAGCTCATTTGTGTGTCTGTGTGTTGAGTGCATGCATTGTGGCGCCTATCAGCAGGTCTGCAAATGCAAACATTTCCTTGTTTTTCTGTTCCTGTCTTAAGGCTGAGCTGGCCGGCTCCCATGCTATTGAAAAAGGGTTGGGGTGGTGGAGGAGGGAGGATGAACCACAGCTGCTGTCTGACGTAAATGCAGCACAAACGCTCTGTGTGTGCGGTCACAGCCGCTTTGACAGCTCTAACCAGCTAATGGGTTACCTCACAGTCCCTCCCCTCATAGCCCCCTGACTCGCTGCTGCTGGGCTGCAAGCTTACAGTCGAGCCTCAGCAGACGCTGGGAGCCCAGTGATGATCAGTGTGGAAAACAGCAACTGTCATCTGTCTGGAAGTTTGCCGTTTAAGTTCACGAAGTGCATCAGAGTTTGAGTTGTGCGTTCAATATACCAACGCAGAAGTTCATGCAGAAGCAGCTTTTACAAAGAAGGTTTAGCCTCATTTTAAGGAGGATTATTAAGCCTATTAAAATAGCAGCGCTGATGTCATCAGATCTTAAGTTGTAGGATGAGTAAGATGATAATTACTCTATATCTCAAGCAGAACTTTTGCATATTGAACTACATTAAATGAGAAAAAGCATAAAAACTAAAATAACCTGGATCATTCTGCGCAAGTTAAGATGTTCTAAGATATAGATTGTAAATAGTGAAACTTTTACCCCATTTGTGAAAAAAAGGATGATGGTGACTTTTCCCCAAAATAGCACTAAACTCTTGCCTCATTTTTACAAACCTTGTATCATATCTCGAGAGATGGATGTATTATTTCTTTAAAACTCTAAGCAGAAATGCCTAGGACCTTGTGCATTGTGCAACCAAACTTTGAATTATGTTAACTAAAAAAAAAAAAAAAGGAAAGTCACACGCAAATTCTGTTTTGAGAAATTAGTAAATTTTTGGGTGAACTGGGAGTTTATTTTGACAAAATAAACCAAAAAAAAAAAAAAAATCTTGCTGGCCAGCCAATGTGGTTGCAGAAGAATAAAGAGTCTGGAGGTAAAAGGCCAAAACTAAAGTTTGAATTTAAATATTCCTGTTTGCTGGCTGGGGAGCAAAAAATTCCTAATCAGAGGATTTGGGATTGAGATCAATACAGACATATTTGTAAACTGGACCAGGTCCCTTGGATTAAGAATAAAAGTTCATCTCATAGCTTATGCTAATGCTAGGTAATAGTAGCAATAGCATAACAGCACAGGCACGAAGAACGTCTGAACTTTTAGTTTTGATACGATTGATTGGTCAGTTTTGTAATAATTGTTTTTTCAGTGTTCTGGGAATGAGCCCGCTGCATCTAAAATGAAATTGAACATCATCAGCTCTTTCAAACGGCTCCTATGCTTTGAACAAACAAATCTAATTACTGGCCTCATTGACGTCTTTCTCCCCACCCTAACAGCTTCCAAACAAAACTTGTGTTGTTATACTGAGGTCAGTGTTTATGCCATGCTGTGATGCAGTCAAATATAAATGCAAACCACACTCTAGATGAGTCATTTCACTGAAACACCCAACAACCAGAGACACACTAAACCTTTTCTGTCTGGGACTAGAGTGCATTTTCAAGAGGAAATGTGCACCGTGAGGCATAAAATCACTTCTGTCCGACTCTCTTCTTCCTCTCCTAGAAGTCATGACCTGTGGGGGGCTGGGGGGACAAGTGGTGGATTTGTGCGGCCAGACCAAAGCAAAGAGGATTCAGTCACTTCAACAGGCAAAACCAACAGCTAACCCCAGTAACGATCAATTTCAAGGATGCAAACTGTTTTTCCTGACAGCTGCATGTTTGTGTTTGTGTGTGTCTGTGAGGCCATGCATTGTTTGCACACACACACACACACACGCACACCCACCCACCCCCACACATGTCTGCATATGTTTAACTCATGGTCCATACATCTCTGCTTCTCTCAAAATCAAGCAGGAGAGAAATTGACGTGCATCCACAGAAATTCACCACCGGCGGTGCAGATTTGATTACTGTGCAGCGGTGTCGATCGCAGGCTCCGTTTGGTTAAGGGGATTGTAAACGCTCCCCCGAGGTTCTGACGCAGGCTGCTGACATCATTGCCTATACCTCCCTTTGACCAAGCAGCCTGCTTGCCGGTCACTTTCAGAGAGAGAAAGAGAGAGCGAGAGAATAATTATAGAGGCACGTCTAATGCAGGTGTGTGGAGCTAAATTTGCACATTTGAAAAGTAAAACACAAAATGTCAGAAAAGGAGGCAGCTCACTCATGCTACCAGGATATTTAAATGTTCCACTGGTGCAAGAATACACCACCCCACACCCACCTTTTTCTTCAAACCTGCTCCAGCATCATTAACCTTCCAGGAATGCCATCGTATGCATGACACTAATTACACACAAGGAATATCAAGCTGGGATAATGATACTTGGCTCACACTGTGGGAGGTAGGCATCATGAACAGGAGAAGCGCTCTGCTGCAGAGACCTGCATAGGTACGACATTGTTATTCTGATGTCATATCGCTCCAGGTGGTAAGGACTGGAAGACCACAAAGAATACAAAAATAATGTGACGACCACATTATTTTACCATTATATTTAATGGTAATTGTGTCATGAAGTGCTCTCTAAATACGCTCGCCGCCAGACAAAGCATAGGTTTGACTGTGGCTCCTCAAGCTAAGTGAACAGGTTATAAATTTCGCCGCTGTGACATTTACTGACTGAAAAGAAGGCAGAGGAAACTGGGAAAGAGGAAAAAGGGCTCGTGGGAGGGCAGAGAAAACAAGAGGGGGTCTTTGTGCTACAGTTTATCTTGGGTTAATCATTAAAGTGGGTGGTCGGGTGTCGGGTGAAGAGAGCAGGTCAAGTTGGACGAGGAACAGAGAGGGAGTTGTGCCAAATTATCTTTTGGTTGCTTTTATCTCACAAGAGCCATGGCAACAAAACGAAACACGGAGCAAAACATCCACACAACAGAGCCCGCTGTGTTCTCGCAGAATTCGTGTCATTCATCAGTGAGGCAACACGTCAAAGCAAAAAGTTGGCTCAAAAATATTTAATTAATCGCAAATAGGAATGTCCAAATCCAGATACAAACAAATTGAATCACTTATGCATTTCTTTCCCATTCGTCACCGAAATCAAATATTTAATAAAAAAATCAGTAGCTTTCGGGGAGAAGTGTTGCTCATTTTCTATAAGACCTCAGTGATAATGACAAGTTTCTACTACAGGTAAGACCCTCTGTTCCAGACCCTCATTTCCAATCATTTGAACAAACCCTAACATTCATGATTCAACCAGAAGAAAGGAACTGCACAAAAAAGGCCACCTTGGGGAACTTCAAGGAGGAAAGCAGCTACTGAACACTTCCCAAAAGGAAGATTTTCATCATGATCCTTTTGGACATTTGGAAAAATATTATGAGAAAATATGATGAGAAATAAAAGAAAGATATTTTCCAAAGTACATGTTTTTAGAAAAATATTACAGTCAAATGTGGTGGTGGTTGTATGATTTTGCTGCTTCAGAACCTGGACAGCCTACCGCAAGTCTGGCAGAAAATCTGAAATGAAAATGTCCAGCCATGTGTTTATTACCTTGGATTCAAGTTAACTTGAGTCATGCAGCAGGACGATAAGCCAAAGTACATTTTATTTTTGTGTCACTTTTATGAGTCATCGTTTTGGGCCTAAAAAAATTAAGTCTCATTACTCCAAAGGCAATAACGCATAAAAAAAAAAAACAACCAAAAAACATTTGTCCTTAATGTTTTGGCAAGTAAAGGACTAAGACAGTATTTGTTTTGTCATTGTACTTTGGTTTAATTTATTTTCAATTAATGTTTAGATCGTTATCCAGATGTTGGCACCACAAATATGCTACAACATAATTCTGTGGGTCTGAAAGGCTGCAGTTTCGGAGCGACTGTGTTAACCTGCATCGTTTGGAGAGAAATTATGTTTGAAACCTCCAGTCTCAAAATGAGCTTCCTGGATTTCAGACGTCAAGAGCCTTTTTTTTTTTTTTCTTTTAAATCCCACAATCTACCACCAAATGTTGCAGAGTAATACAATCAAACAGAAAGAACTCCACACGCAGGCCGGCCAAAACTTGGACTGCATGCGTTCAGTTTGATCCCCTAAATCGTAACAATCCCACTGAGCTCTTGCAACAAAATTGAATTTGACAAAAAAACAACGCATTCAGGACTAAGTGGTCCCACATTTTTGTGGCTCCACAGGAAATTTCTGGATTTATTGTTCTGGCACATGCGAAACACTGGTGTACAAGGAAAGAGCAGCAAACAATGCGCACAACCAGTCACTGTGGTTGTGTGTGCCTGTGTGTTTGCAATGATTACAAAATTGATCTCTTGCTGGGGAAAAGGCAGAAGTGGACGACGAATGATTTGTGTTAAGGCCAAGACAATGAGTTTCTGTTTAGCTGCTTCAGTTATCTGAAACAATGTCTGTAATTAACCAAACAATTATGGTTACTTTAAACAACGAACAATAGACAATGCAGCTGATTTAGAGGAAAATAAGTTTGTAATTTAATTGGCCTGGCAGTATGCTGTTAGGAAATGATCCCAAGGAAAAAATAATGAATCCAGCAGTATTTCTAGCTGCTTTTTGATTGTCATGAGAGTAATTATGGCAGCTGTGAAACACAAACGTCATCCTACAGAGAATCCACTTCAATTATTGCTCTGACTGTATGACAAGTTCTTTATCTAAACAAACTTTCACTTTATCCCAACTAGGACCGTGCTTCTGATGTTAGCCATTGTGTGGAAACGAAGAACTCAGAACAATTTATCATCCTGGAAAACAGACCACAACACTTCTTATCCTACAAACTGTTACGGCTGACCTTTTGACATCCACTCTGGCTTTCCTTTTTTGGCTTTGTTGCAGAAGATCAACAGCCACTGCCCTCCCCTCCCTGTCTGGAAGCTCCTGAACTCACATGGCTGGATCAGGCAAGCGCACAGATGTCCTCAGCGCTGTTTCATGACGCCTTCTTTCGCTCAGCTTAGTTTCTTTAATCCGTGTTTAGCTGTTCTTTTCTCCGACAGACTTCACTCAAAACTGCCCTGCACTGAATCACAAACGCGTCATGTTTCTGTTCAACCTGTTGCCCCGTCTGCGCTGAACAAATGGTACAAGGAACGTATGAAAAGAAAAAGGGAAGGGGGGGAAATATATAGTTAACTTAGAGTAAGTATAATGGAGCAGTTATTAATAGGCAGAGGGTTTGAAACAGTCCGTGCAAGGTGGATTATTTGGAGATGCATTCATGGCTACCGTCTTTTTTTCCCCCCCAATTTCTAAACATGTGCTTGGTTTTTTGTTTCTTGGCTTCCACTGGAGAGTTGGGGACTGTTATCCGGCTTTAGGGTTCAGCTGCGAGGCCATATGGACATTTAGTGAAAAGATTAGGAGCACAAGATGCAGAGCCACCTGCAGGGATAAAACTCGCAACTTTCTTTCCATCTGTACTCTTGCGGTGACACTTCAGCGCCTGGTACCTAAATGAAGCATGTGTGAATCAATATGCTTTATGTGGCAACTGTTGTCTAAGGAAAGACTTTCCAAGATGATTGTGTTGTCAGAAGGACAAATCCTTTTCTGATTAAGACATTGTCTTAGAAAAAAGTTTTCACACCCCTTGAACTTTTTCACATTTTGTTGGATTACAACCACAGACTTCAAAGTGTTTTATTTGTAGTTTAGATGATGCAGCAATCTGAAGTAGAGTAATTATAAGGCAGAACAAAACTGATACTTGCTCATGTATTAGTCTGATACCCCTAGATAAAATCTGGTGCAACCAATTGTCTTTAGAAGTCACCCAATTATTAAACTCGTGTATAAATCCAGCTGTCCACTGAAGACATTAGAGATTTGTCAGAGAACACCAGAGATCAAATGACATAATGAAAACCAAGAGACATAAGTATAAATAACCAAAGCTTTGAACATTTCAGATCTTAAAATGGAAATGGTGTAGCAAAACTGCAAAATAAAAACAAGATATTTTAGATTATGACATTTCATTGGACCAATAAAACAACATGTAAAATACAGAAATGTGGGCTTGATGAAAAGTATGTTTAACACCTGCGTGAAGATTGTTTTCAGAGGCTACTTTTGATCTGACAAACAAGTGAATATTCAGATTTATTGAATATAACTTTGTGAATGCATACAGAAATTTTCGTAGAAAAAAAAAGTAACCATGACTCTCCCAATTAACAATTATGCAACACCTTGTGTTGATCTATTGCATTAAAACACAATGAAATACTGCATGAAGATTATGGTGGTAAGTAGGTGTGTATAATCTCAAGGAGTGTGAATAGTTTTGTAAGACACTGTTGCTGCAATGACGTATTTAGTGATGAAAATTTTAAATGGACTGACATCTTTGGGTGGAGATTCGATGACTTCATTTGCTTTAATCAGGATTTTAATCAGGTCTTTCTGCTGAATCTTTTCTGCCTTTTAATCCATTTAATCACGAGCGATTCAGTATATCCGATATTACGTGTGTGCGTGTCGTTGTGATTGTGCTGAACCAGACATGTTTTGTCTATTCGTTGTGTATTTGAGTAATCAACTAAAACACTATATGACCCAGTCAGTCCTTTCCTCTCCATTTCTGTTCCATTCTACATCTAATGCTCCATTTTCCTGACAGCTTTTTATTCCTCCCAGCTTCATCTAATCATTGACTGCAGCTGCTGTCATTGTGCTGCATCTGCTCTCCCTGTCAAGCTTCGTATCGCCTTTCTGGGTACCCCAGCGCTCCCTTCTCCTGCCACCCTCAGCTCTGGATAATAGGCTGATCTGAGGTATGACGCACATGGCTCCGTCTCCTGAGGGGCTTTTGCGCACACAATCATTCATAAAGGCTCTGTGAGTGGTCTGGTGTTCAGACACAAGCCCCAGCCAGGTATTTACATCTCCAGTTAACCGACACTGCAGGATTACTGTATCAGCCGCCCTGTTGTTTGCACAATAGGTGGCATTCTTAAGAATTCAAGGCTTTTGTTATGAATGGAGATCATGAAAACTGATTAACATGTGGCTGCCAGATTTTGGGAGGAAAGAAGGTTGTTGAAGATCAGCTTACTTTTATCTTAAGTCTCAGATTTGAACTATTTCTCTGGAACCTGCAGGCACAAAAAGGACAAAGAAAATATAATCCTCAGCTTTCATATCACATTATTAAGGTCACAGGAGGTTCAACTGTGAATGAAAGACCACATGAAAGCTTGACTCAACATGATACTCCCAATCCTCTGTTCAAATGAAATGAAATCCAAGCTAACTTTTATGCAATCATTTCTCCTGAAAGTGGTAATGAGTTATGTTCCAATGACAAAATTGAGTGGAAATGGCCACTCATTCATGCCTTTCTGCACTACTCACTGGCCACTTTACCAGTCACACCTCGCTAGTAATGGGTTGGCTCTCTTTTGGCTGTAGAGTTGAGATCTGGAGTCTGCAGAGGCTATTAGAGTACAGTAAACTCATTGTTATGCTTGATAAACCAGTTTGAGATGATTTAAGCTTTGTAATGTTATCCTGGTTTGAAGTGGCCATCTGAAGATGGGTGGCGTCTTTTATGATTTCATCTCTTCAGCTGAAGAATTGGACATTTTGAACCAAGTAAAGTTAGGAAGTTGAGTTTTCCTTGTATTATGGCATTAAATCAAATTGTGGGTCCTAAGCTTAGTGTGATAAACTCGTTCTCAACTTAGCTTCACAAAGCAGAGTCTTGGTTGGGACCGTCCAGCTCAACCTAACCATGGAACAGCTCTTTGTTTGCCTCTATTGGACAGTATAAGTTTTTATGTGCTACATAGCTGCTGAGCTCCAGGATAGACAAAATAACTCAAATCCTTCACATGGAAGAACTCTAGTGACTTTGGTTGAATCTCTTTGTCCAAATCTTTCTGGGCTAAAACTGAATATTTTTCCATTTACTGACATCTTACACTGCCCTCTGGCAACAAAACAACAAAACAAAACTCTCCTGAAAAAGCTTTAAGTACTTTTTCCTTATAGCAAGAAAGTTCTGGGTTTAAATCCAGGCAAAGTGTCCAACATGGACTCAGACTTTCACCCTAAGGCTATTTGAGATAGGTACTAGCTCCCTGAATAGTTCAAATAAAAGTCAGGTTAAAGGCTTGATCAACCAATCACGTTTGATTTGTCAGTGGGTGTTTCCTGTACCAGCTCATGGCATTCTAGCTGGCCTAATGACTAATAAGGTAAGAGATGCAGCTGTCGCTCATTGTAGATGTTTGTTAACACTGAAAAGGCCTGCAGGGGCTCCTAAAAACGTTTGTGTTATATATGTTGGGTTAGGGATTGGAAAGGATGAACTCAACTCAAATACATACTTTATAGTTTGGTTCAGAAGATTCTGGTTCTGGAAATAAAATCTGTGGACTAAATAGACCTAGAAAGATTGAGAAACATAGATTTTAAATTAAATTTGATGGATGATGATAGAAATCTTTAAATTGTGAAGGTTACAACTTCAGGCTACGGTTGTGACTTGATGCTTAGCTGGCAAAAGTTTTTCATGATCATAAAGATTGCATTTAAATTGATGCACTTTAAGCCAAAACTAAAACAATCTTTTTGTCTATTGCCTCAAACACACACATGCAGTCCAATGCATTCTACTGAGCTTTCATAAAAGTGGAAAGAGCTGGAAATACTGAGCATAGGCTGTGAAAATAAAAACGGAAGAAAAACATATGACTATGCTATCTAACTATGTAGCTTTCTGTATGGCGACCATGACGTATTGACATTAGGTGTCGACTGCTACTGTAATCCTGCCAATTAGCTCCTTATTTTAATGTCAGGGTCCTTCTGTTTTCAAAATCCTATCTCTCTCTGCTCTCTGTCATCAATAAAATTGAAGTTTTTATTTTCATCACACATTGACCTAAAGCACTTAAACACAATTCTTTTACTGATTTATGGTTAAAATCTGGAAAAAAATGCATTCGTCCCTTCCAAGCTCAGACTTTGTGTTAGATATTTGTTTTCACTGCAGTCACAGAGTTATTCTAAATATGTTTGGTGATAAATTTATTGCCACTCAAGTCAGGAAGCAGGCCTGCGTGGTTCCAACAAATTGCCTGACATCTGAACAAAGCCTCTGATTACACTTACGTCATCCCGACCCCACACTGGACTTTCTCACACTCTCAGGCAGGTTTTCTCGCACCGATAGATGCAGCTTTTACACTGTTGCTACAATCTGGGCTCGCATGAAAAGCCTGTTGGTGTAGTGGATATAAAAATCAAGCAACAGTTACGCAAAACTAGTTGTGGCAGCGTGACCAGGTCAGAATGCACCTCTGTTGTTGTGCTGCAGAGATCAGGTTGTATGAGTCTTACAGACTTTAAGTGGAGAAAAAGGGGAAACGTTACAGAATAGACACCTTGAAAAAGAAACCTTGATTCTAACAGTGACCTTGGTTTTTGTCTTGATAAAATAAAAGGTCTGAAAAAATTAAATTTTTTACAAGAAGCAGTGAAAATCACTTAACCAGGTAACTTTAAAATGCCCTTGCTGGACCTTAAAACAAGTTATCATGAAACGGGGAATAAAAGCTTCTAGGGCGGCACAGTGAAATGATTTTTCAGTATTTAGCTTTACTGGGAACACTGCAGGATGAAAACCAATGGTTGTTCAAAGGTCTATGTTGAAATTTGATTTGTAAAACTGATTTCATATTGAAAAAAAAAGCTGCTAGGAGCTTATGAGATTATTTAGCAAAAACATTTAGCTGTGTTTAAAATACTGTCACAAAAGTACAATGGTTGTTCAAAAACATACTTTGACTCGATTATATATTCTTGTATGAGTATTAGCAGCATCAGTAATCAACATGCTGAGATTAAAAATTCTGCCTACTGAATCAAATTAGTTTTATTAATAATAAACTCAATCCTTAATTGTGTTGATTAAAACTTACACATGATTCTTATTGTAACAATACTTTATCTGTAAAAAAAAAAAATCACTCAATGTCAAGAATTTATTCTTCAGATGGCTTTACAATGATTATAATCATTTAAATGTCCAAATACACATCAGAAATGACAAAATGTCTTTGTGAGTCAGACAATATATTGACAAACAACCATATGAACTCCAGGTTCCTGGGTAAGTAGAGGGGAAAGAAGAGCAGTCTCAAATGAGTCTGCTCCTGTAAACCATAAACCATATCATAACAGAAACTACCACAGGCAAACATTGCCAGGTCAAGCCGTCACTGCAATAAAATGAAAAACCCAACTGTTTCCCCTCAGTAAGCATGTGGTGACATGGGAAGGAAAAACTACTTAATCGACAGATAGTGCCAGCAGATTTCTGTTTGGCTCGAAGCCTGAAGCGAGACGAAGCTGCTTCAAAAACAGATGGAGAAATCATGAAGAGATAAATGTGAAAACAGAGGAACTGGAGGAACGGTCCGTCTCAAAACAAATTTTTTTTTTAAAGGCTTTAAACTCTAAAACAGCAACTTAATCTTGTTCATTTGCGTTATTGTGGCACACAGGCCATGTTGACGGAAAGGTCAAGGTAAATTAATGCTGTTTTGTGTGTGTTATTTAACAGTTGTGTTGCAGTTTGACGTGGCTGCGCAGAGGGGTGAGTATCACTCTGCCGTCGCTAGGAGACGACGGTTGTGGAACGGATGTTTTCTTTTTCTAAAGGCTGTGTAGCGGTACTGCTAACGGAGTTACTTAAAATGTTGCGGACTCAATCGCAACGTCTCGCTTGATTGTTTGCTACCGTTACATTATACCTCATATTTTTTTAAGTTAGCAAAACTATCTATCCTCATATTTATTTTTCTTATGGCTTAAAAATCTCCCCTTTTTCTGCTTTAAAAATGCGAAGAAAACGGGAAATGGAAAACTCATATTAACAAATCTGTGTTGCAGTCATCATATTTTACAATAAACTTTTCTTGTCTCCAGCTGCAGAACAAAGCACAGATTAATCTCACATACAGGAAACAAGAAAGGTAGACTCAGAGAAACTAAGAATGATGAGGTCCATATTGAGCTAATGTACCAGCAGCTGAACCTAAGCAGCTCCTCCTTGAGTTATTACAGCAGCTGATCAATGGTGACATACATTCAATAGAGCAATATTGATCTCAGTAAGTTACTGTATATAGTTTTTTTTTTTCCCCATTCCAAATGTGTAATTCTTTGTGTATGGAGCTCTGAATGTGAAGATTATAAATATTCACCCTTTGGGAATAAAACATCTGGTCCAGAATATGCAGTATTTCCAACCTAGAAGCCCTTTCAATTTCAAAGCTACCTTTTTATATCTTCACGCTAGTTTGATCATTATTACAGTTTTGTTTCTATTCAGCTTTTTCTGTCTTATTTTTCTTATTGTCGATGCCAAACTAGAGCATTTCCATCCTGTCAGAAAGTGTACAAGTAAAATTAAACCGCCTTGTTTGATGACATCTAGAGATAAAATGCACACACAGCAGAGTACTTAGCTACTCTTGATCAAATCCTCCAAGGCCCAAAAGCCTGGGAGACGTTCCTAATATAGCAAAATAGGCAGGATGTTTGATTTTTATCCATCTCATTTCTATCCGTATCCACTTATTTTCACTTTCAGCACAGTAACTACAGAGAAACAGGGATTTACGTCTACCACCATTGTTTCAGGACAGTCTCATGCATGCTGCACTGATTTCAGATATCTGAGCAAAATACAAATGATCTATTAGCAGTAACAACCTAGCACCATGCATAACCCATTACCGGATGTGAAAATCGTTGGTGTTGAAGTCTCCTTGAGGCTGTAACACTAACTGCAGAAGTAGATAACCACCCAGCTGACTTTTCACTGTGTTTCCTGTCCAAACACACAAATAATATACGGCCATGAAATTATCTCCACCATTCTTTGTCTAACAGGATTCTCATTTGAAACTGAATTGTGTATCTTCTGGCTTTAATAAATCTTCTCTGATGATTCAGACGGTTGCAATACCTATGGGAATTGTTTGTTGTGGTGTGGAGAGGCCTGTGAGGCCAGTGGTCTCTCAGACAGTTTGAGGAGAGTTTCCCGCTGAACTTCCTGGATGATAGGTTGACGCACAAGCTCACGAGGACAGTCCCTGCCTGCCAAAGTCAACAAGCATAGACAGATCACCCTTAATTACCAAAGAAGAATGGGACCACTGTGCTGTGCAGGACACAATGACACCAAACGATCACACAAAGGAGCTTTTCATTGACTGCTGGGGTTTGCAAAAGTACGAAGCAAAACAAGAGGACAAGCAGGTTGAGGTCAGTGACTAAAACGCGGACTGTGTGTTCTGCTCGTTATCTGGGTCTCCATACAGTCATGCTTTAAAATGAATGCGTTACGATGCCAAACGATCCAGAGGTCAAGTACAAACAAGGACAAAGCTGTGATATTGCCAGAATACACTTTCTGAAAAAGGTTGGGATTTTTTTTTAATAAAGAAATAAATTTGTATTTTTATTTTTGACTTTGGTTGCTCTTTCCTCTCAATGAAAACATTAAGAGACCACTTAAAATGATGAGTTTCTCTGATTTTACTTTTTATACGTATGTGTTTGAGTAAAATGAACATTGCTCTTTTATTATATGAACTACTGACAACATGTCTCCGAACTTCCAAGCAAAAATTTTGTATTTATTAACAGAAAATGAGAAAAGGTCAAAAATAATGAAAAAGATGCAGTGCTTTCAGATGTGAAATAATGCAAAGAAAACAAGTTCATGTTCATTTAGAAACAACAATGCTAATGTTTTAACTCAGGAAGAGTTCAGAAATCAATATTTGGTGGAATAACAATGAGGAAATAAAAAATGCAACCAAATTCACATAGCATATCAATTACCCATTTTATCTATTGCATTTATTATCTAAAGTTAAGCAGAAATGTTGTTTTCTAGTAGTTATGCAGGATGTTATCCCTTTTAGTTGTTCTGCTCTCTATGTAGCAACAGACTTATATAAAGCTGACAATTAATAATGGTCTGCAGGGGTTTAAAGTCATTTTGCTAATATATCTTGGCTGTTCGCGTGTCTTGCCTCAGCAGCAAGTTCTCTTTTTATGTGAGAAAAGGAAAAGTGTGGTGTCATTATTTCAGCCTAGTGATCTGCTGGACGCAGCAACAGGTGGGGAGGGGAATGTTGTGCAGAGAAAACTTCAACTACTTTATGCATTTTAGCATACCTTAATACTGGTGACCTCCTCATGCGTATTACAGGACATTGTCTGGTTTTGTAATGTTTTTCCATTTGGTTGGTGTCGGCATTTGGAGTCCACAGAATATTGTGGTTTGTGAAATAAGCAGATAGATATTCTTTAATTAGTCTTAAACTTAAATTTTCTTTTTTTTGTTGTTCAATCCTCTGTCTAGTTATGCATGAAGGTTCTTGCATAAAGCCTAGAGCACTTCCTACAGAGAGGAGAAAAGGCAACATGGCCTCCAGTTTCTTACTTAATTTTGGCCAGAAAGTGCATTTTTAAGGTCAGTTAATTTTATTATTCAGTTTAATGTTTTATTTTGCTTTGCAAAAGTTTTCTTTTTAAAAATATATTATTTAAGTCAAAAATGCAACATGCAAGATTAAGATTGTAGCATTGTGGTTAACCAGGTTATGACATTATTGTTCGAGGAGTTGAGTTGGTAGTTGGTGGTTCAACACGGTTAATGTGTAGGCAGTAGGAGTTTATATGATTCATCATAGTATAAACTGCATAGAGATTGACCCAAAGTTTCATTGTCGTCCTTCTTCATTGATCCACAGAACTAAGGAGAGTCTCCAGCAAGGCCGGGTGCCAGACTTTAATAAAGATAATCTGCTGCTGCTTGGAGCAGTCGTTTCTGGAAAGATTACTGTACTTAACACTAATTAACTTTCCATCAATGTTTTTATTCTCGTTTACTTTGGAAAACCTAAAGGAAATAATAATTAACAAAGCCACTGCGTAAATGAGTCAATTGTATAGTTTTGCCTACGGATGTTTTTTTTTTTTCTTTTTTTTTTTTTACATATATATGTAAGCAAACATCAAGAAAACAAAAGTGAAACTTCAGTAAAATTGCTAAATTTATGATGCAACGTCTTGGTCGAAGAACGTCATGTGGCATCATAAACTAAACCACGTTATAGTTCAGTTCCCACAATCAAAACTGAAATATTTTAGTTTGATATTCATTCATCAGTGTTTTAGGAGACAAAACATCATCTAAGGCTGAGAATTTATAGCACATTTTGGCATCATAATACGATATTGTTTGTTTACTGTTATCCTTTTGCGAACTCCTTTATTTCTTTTCCTTTCTTTCCTCCTGTACTGTACTTTAGTTTGGGCAAAGTCCTACATAAAGTGTTTTACTGACATAGTTTTTACCATTTCCCCCTTGATAGAAAGTAATAAAAGGCCCAAAATTAAATTACACAAAAACATTTTTACACAAGGTCAGTTTGAAAGCTCCAAGAGATGAAACCTCAACAAGTACTGTTTTTATTTAAGCTAAATAAAATAAACACTTAAGAATTGAAGACAACCTATGTGACTTAATGAGATATGCAGTGTTTAATAAGTACTTGTTAAATACATTAGTGAATTTACTATACTAATAAACAGTGGAAGTAGTAATTTGTACCACTGTGTTAGTAATGTAATCAACACATCACTGACAAATATGCAGTCTACAGATTTGACATGCATGTGTTGGGGAGGCCTCTGCTTGGTCCACCTCTATTATAAGCCCAGAAAGTTTGAATGATTAGTTCAATAGTCCAAAAACGTTTTTCTGCAAACATTCTGATATTTTTTAAACCTTCAGGCAGAGAGGAAACCTAAAAGTGTCATAAAAGAAGATACAATAGTACATATATGTAACAGCCTGATTGTGTGGGTAAAAAACACACCAAACAAATATTTCACTAAAAGTACAAATACTAATATTGTCACTATAATTTAAAAGTGTTCATGAACAAATATCTGCTGGAGAGGTCGAGTCCTCTCTGTAGTAAAGACAGCAAAACTGGAGTAATTATTTGCTTTTCTCTCAAACAATCTTTACACAATAAAAATCAAGCTCAAACATTTTTCACAGTATCCCTTTAATACATGTCACAGCACATTACCAATGCCACTCCTGTTCTTTCAGCCACTTCTCTCAGGTCAAGTTTTAATGATCTGACATTTTTGCAATTCTGTTTTGTTCACACCCTGTTCCTGAAATTGGCTTTAAACGATTAAGTCTCATGACATTCACAATGACTAATCAGAAGAAACTTTGGAGAACTTGCCCCTTAATTTCTTTCCAGTTTTACAAGATTTTCTTGTTTTTTTTTCTGGTATGGAAACAATAGTCTGAAGCTGAAAGCAGAAATTGAAAAACATGTTACAGGAAGTTGTTGTGTTTTACTTCCCCCTGTGATCGGTGCATGCTCTAAACTCTACAATACTGCACTGAGCTGTACCTTGTAAAGTATTCTCACTCCCCCTTACCACATTTTGCCACCTCACAAACGCAAACTTTAATGCAGCTACCTCAGGGGGATTTTATACAGACTAACACAAAGTAGCACATAATTGTAAAGAGGGAGAAAAAGAAAGTTTTTTTCGGACAAAAATCTGAAAAGTGTGGCATGGTTTGTATTTAGTAAATTTAAGTAAACTACACCCAAGACAGGTTGTGTGATGGAAAACTAGCACTGCACACACAATCCTCACTGTGAAACATGGTGATGTGAGGATCATGCTGTAGGCGTGCTTTTATGAAACAGCGACAGTGATGCTAATCAGCGCTGATGGGAAGATGGAAGACAGAAATACAGTTCGGGTAGTGAAGATTTACAGGCAGGTAAAGACTTGAAACTGGGTTTTTTGCTAGTCTCAAGATCCAGAAACAGATTCTCAAATACAGTTGAGGCAAGAGTTACAGATCTTGAACAATTCCTATCCAGTCTGACCAAACTTGAGCAGGCTTGTGAAGAAAGAATATTTAGAAATTTCAGTCTCGCACAATAATACCCCAACATCTTAAAACTGTAATGCCAGTAAAAGATGGTTCTACTAAATATTTACTGAAATTTAATACATGACACATTCTTCAGATTTTATATATAGAAAGAAAAGTAAAACATTGTGTATTTTTGTTTCAACTCCACAATTATGTTTAGCTTTGTTGTTGCTCTATGACATGTTGAAGTTTACTGCTGTATAATGAGACAAAATGGGAAAAAGCTTGAGGAGCATAACTCTTTTTCCACTATAAGGATTTAAATTATAAACTAAAGTGTCCCAGGTTATAGCTAGTGATAAATATTGAGCTCTGTTGGCTCACACAGACAGAGTTAATTCACATATTGCACCAAGAAATCGGGGTTAAATTTGTGTTTCAAGACGAGACCTGGTTTTTGGAGCATACATCACACCTCGTGCTGTGAGGTGTGAGACTGAAGTCAGTTCAGTCTTTGGAGAGAGGTCTTTGAAAGGACAGTTTGTTTGATCCCAGCAGGAAAACACAAACTCTTTTAACAGCTACAGCACAATCGCACAGAACAAGATAAACAGAAGTAGATGTTTGAGCTCTACGTTCAAGCCTTCCCATCGTTTCTCCTCTCTGAACCTTCAGTTTTTGCTCATGCTCACGGTGTCACACATCTGGGCAACACATAGAGTAGAAAAAAAACAAAAAACCCTGTAACCTGAATTGAGCAAACTGAAACTTCTCTGGTCACATTTGTGACTCATCACGTCCTATCAGACGCCCTCTGCTAACTGTCAGGCTGCAAAATTTAAGGAAGGGGTTGAAATACCCTTCTGGGGTGACCTTTTTCACCCATGTTAGTCTAAAGGTCATAAGGAGTGGGGGTGGGGTAGAGAAACACGTGTAGTTCTTTGTATTTGCTCACCACACAGTGCAATATGGAGCAACAGCCACTTCTTTTTGTCACTGCTGTTCAAGACGAACTCTGAGACGTTCAGCAGTTTGTGACAATGTTCTGAAGATATCCTCCTGCATTCAGAGCAGGAAATCCAATATGATTGTTTTTTTACATTCAGAGGAAGAATAAAAAACTTTTCAACATCGATTTCAACTCAGAGCTGAATATTAGCAGCATGCTTTTACTAATTCGTACAATCAGACAGAGCAGTGGGCCAGGAGGCGGTGACTAAACAGTGAGTGTTATAAGAGGTCATGGAGGCCTCCGTGTTTGTCTGACAGTGTGAGAAAGAGAGGAAGGGTGAGAATGAGAAAGAGACAGAACTTTTTCTCATAAGGCTGACTTGGGCTGAATTATTCAGCCCATTTATGTTATTAATAGTAGTTCTAACGTTTCGGTATTACTGATCACTTTTGGAAATGTAGCTTCCTACCGACATGGTGTCATTTCAATGATACATCATGTTTTATTGAATAAAACATTATATAACATTTATATAACACGTTTCAGTTTGTTTCCAGGTTCAACACACCTGAATTAAATGTTGGTTCATTAGCAGGCTTCTGCAGGAGTGAGGAAGTAGATGGAGCAGCTGTGTTGGAGCAGAAACACTTTTAATAATGGTATAAATGGTGGATAGATTTTCTTTAATTCACACTCATTCAAAAGGAATCAAACTCAGACAAACATGCATTCACTAACTTACATCTCAACCACGTGGTATCTCACAGAAGACTGTCTATTGTTGTCAATGCTTCAGACAGTGTCACAAAAAGTACATTTGTAGATGGCGTACATTGGATAATCATGACATGAACAAGTTACAGGTGGAAATATTTAAACTGTGGAAGGTACAGAGATAGAAATCCACAATGTATATGTTATAAAAGTTGAACAGCAGGAGCCAAAACGCAGAGAGGCGGCCACAATAACACCACACAAGGGAAACATTGGAATAGAGGCTGCTAATGTAACAAGAGTGAGAGACTGAGAAAGACTGATGTAGGAGAGTTGATTACTGAACCAGAAGGAGGTGGTTGATTAGAAACTAGGTGCAGCAGTGAGGAAAGGTAAGTCACTGAAGAAGTTGATCAGAGAAAATTTAAGAAATGTCTGTTACAAGAAAGGAGATCATCCAAATACACACAGAGCTGCGTCCCAAAGCTCAAACACCCCAGAATCAGAGGCATCCACCTCCAGCTCCTTTTCAAACTGAATATAAAAGTTTTATTTTATATTTGATTATTCCTCCTGTGTTATTACTTCTTTTCTCCTGACGTTTTAGTGCATATGTGATCAAAATAAAGATTTTATTAATTCATTCGTGTGTGATTCCAGCTGGATGTTGACCGTCCCTTTCTGTGGAAATATTAGAACTTATTCAAAACTGTCTGGTTTCCTCTCAGTGCCAGGGATCTGGCTTTTCAGTAATATCTTAAAAATTTTCTGTTTTCCAAAAGTCAATCTTGAATAAAAACATCCTTTGTCCGGCTGAGGAGTTTTGTAGGTTTGATCTGTCAACATCAAATGTTAAGAGTGTATTACATAACCAGAAACATAAATGGCGCATGTGCTGGCGTAAACAGGAAATATAGGATTTGCTGCTTTGTTGTGTAAACACTTGATAAGGGCGTAGGGGAAAGAGTTGGAAGTGGCTGATAAGACCTGACCGAGCAGCAAACCGAGGAGTTTGAGTCGATGCATCTAAACAACTCTTGTGTTCCTTCTTTGTAGGTTTCTGTATGTCTCTAGTGTGGAAGGAGACTTCTTACAAAAAATATGCTAAACAACATCATTTGAAAAAAGTTAAAGAATGCAAATATAAGATTTTTATTTTTTTTAGCAATTTGATCAATTACATTTAGACTCAAACTCAAATGAGTAAATTTCCAAAACATATCATTGGATTTTTCTGTTGTTTTTTTTTTTTGTTTTGCTAGTTACGTAGCTGTATCAGAAGCTGACTAAGGCGACTTTGTGTGCTGTGCCCACATAGGAAATACAACAACTGCAGCATGCAAGGGATGCTCACATTCAAATAGCAGCAGACATTTGGTTATGAAAAAAAGCGTGACATGATACTCTGTGGGCCGTGCGGTTTTGTTGCAAGTGTGCATCAAAATACTGCGTGACCTTTGAGTTGTGACATTTTGCATGTGATTTGCATTCCTTTAACATTTCAGAGTGTGGCAGAACACAATTAGGAGTTTGCTGTTTGCTATTTATAGTGACTTTTCTCCTGCGGACGTCACGCTGTCCCCTTGTCTGTGATTTGTGCCACTCAGCAGCTCAGACAGCTCGGACATATTTTGCTGACTTTTGTCTTTGGACATTTTGTATTTGTTCCCAAACTGATAATCAAAGACAGAACTGGACATAAGCAAGCCTTTTGAGGTGACTTTAACGTACATGTTGTGGCGATTAAAAAAAGACAAGTGAAAGCAAGTGGAATCATTCTGCCAATACAGATAAGACCAAGCATTTGTAAAATGCTGATGTCCTTGTTGATGTGTAATCTGCAACGACTTGTAAGCCGTCTAAAGAAAAAGTTGCAAACAATACAAAAAAACCAAAAAGTACAGAAAAGTCTCCTTCCACTATCCTGAGAACAAACAACCAATATAACTGTATTTCAGAGTTAAGCTGCTCAGTTCACCTCTGAATGATCGAATTCAATTTCTGTGATAGATTATTAGATTGTCTTAATACAACTAAAGATGAACATTCACTTCCACAAAAACGAAACCAGACGTGCAGAAGCAGTGAGTAAAAAAGCAACTGTTTCACTTTTTCTGCTTTTAGAAAATGTGTGTGATTAACTCAGAACTGGAAAATAAGCAAAAAAGAGAAATGTCTCTAGTTTTGCAACTTCAGTACATGTTCACATCCTATACCAAGAACTTTTATGTTTACCACTGTGTAAAGCGATCAAATGGCTGGACAGCTTGGTTTAAAATGGGTCAGCAACAAGATATTGATTCTAAACACAGCAGCAAATCTATATTCTAATGGCTGAGAATGAAAAATATTGTGGTGCTGCAATGAGCCAGTGGAATGATCAGTTCGATTTGTCCTTGGGAGTTGAAATTCCCCATTTCCAAATCAGCAAAATGAATAAAATGGCCTCTAGAATAAGAATCCTGCTCTGGAAAGCCAGGAATAAATTCAACATGGCTGAAAATGATCAACATATAGGTTATAAACATTTGTTTGTACATTTGATAGACTGTGTCAGTCAAATCAAGGAAGCAAATTACTATGCAATATCTATTTGTGAAAATACTGTTAGTGTTTTTGTGCATAAAGTGGAGATTTTTTAAGCTCTTTTTGATAATAGTACTCATTGAATACAAAAACTGAAAAATTACTCTGCTTGATTTGTGTGTGAGATCATCACTAAGTTTTGGCATCCAGAAACATGAAGCAGACTTCAAACCAAATGAAAAGCTGTCAGAAGAAGACATAAAGTGAAATATGCTTAAACAAAGACCGTAAGCATTAAGCAACAAAAGAACTATAACAAGAAATATGCAAAGAAGAGCAACATCTCACCATAACCAAGCAGGAGAGATAAGATGTTACAGAAAATAATTACTACATGTCTAAGTTGCTAATTGTGCTCAAGTGTCGCATCAAGAAACACACAAAAACTGACTTTGAAGACACTAATTAATTTTAGGTGTAAACATTTCACTATTCTGACCAACATTATTTTAAAAAAGTCTTCAGGTGGTATTAGTTTTGGCTGAAAAGAATCTCTTCACATTGTCAAGACAAAATGCTAATTATAAAGTGCATTATTTTATTATAAAGTGCTATTTGGATGCATTTTTGAGTTATTACTCTTTGAAGTTAATGGTAAACTACAAAGCTGTGTATTTTCTAAGTGTCTGTGGCTCCCACCACACAGAAACAAGTTTGATCCACTTAGTTAAAATTTGATTGTGTCATTTTTATTTTCATTCTGCTATCTTTCAGAGAGATCTTTTTTTTTTAACTGATAGAAATTAGGTGTTGTTTGGTTTGGTTTTGCTTAAGGCCATCCGACAGCCTTCCAGTCTCAGAGTAAACTCCCCAGTCTGACGAAAACCTGTGAGCCACTGCTGACAATCCTTTGGAAGCCAAAGAAAGTTCAGAGGAAGTAAAGAGCATCTGTGATCAGTGTGAGATGATTCAAGGTTGAGCTGAAATAGGTTTTAGATCTGTCTATGACTTTTACAAACAAATTCTTGAAATTGAAAGAGAATTCATTTAACTTCATAACAGGATTGTAGTAGTTTCCTAGCATTTACAAAGTCACTACGTACATGCCTTGGTGTCGCAAAGCTTGTTTCTTTGGATTTTCCACCACATCAGTCATGTCATGGACCCTGAACTATTTCTTGCTGTTCCTTCATGGGAGGTGTGTGACCCCTGCGGATTGAACCTTTTTTTTTAAACTGAGCAACACGTAAGCTGCTTAAAAAGCATGACAAGGAAGTTTGTCATGCACCAAATAGAGTTTAATGCAACTAATGTGATGCATATGGCTGAAAATGAACCAGGGTATTGATTCAATTCATCACCAGAAAATTACCTAAACATTATTCATCTACTATTTGCTGTAGTGTTTTTCTTTAATGGTGAACGTTCTATGTTTTCCATTCAGACCAAGAAATCCATTTCATCAATTTCTTTAGACCAAAAAATAAAAATTAATTGCTGAATTAAAAAAAAAAACATAGTTGATCTACTTACAATTAAAAAATTGTGTTATTACAAATAATACTTTTGGAATTAAGAGTCATTTTTATTCCAAAATTTATACATTTTAAACAAGATATTTAAATATGTGTAAATTGACTGGCATTAAATCGGACCATACGTTTAATATTTTAGGTAAATTAATATGACCAAAATTCTTTCACATTTTTTAAAAACACAAAAAATAATACACATTCCGAGCATACACTAAGATCACTCTGCCTCTAAACAATGTGGGAAACCCCAGATGTCATGGTTTGTTCTAACAGGTTAGTTCACAACATCTGAGTTACCACAGATTCTCTAGATGCCTGAAGATGTCACATTCATATCTGCTCAAACTACAGCATTATGCAAACAACACACACGTCTAGACATCACACTATTTAAGAAGGAGAAATGTTCTGGGTCACAGAGTTGAATGCTCTTCAATGTGAATTGTGCTGAACAAATGCAAAAGATCTTGTGAAAATACTGACATGTGGCCAAAAGGTCACTCAAATAATGACCCTTTAATCCAGAAGTTTCATGAAAATGCAAGATTGCAGTTTGGTAACTAAAATTTAAGTGCTTGGCCACAATGACCATTGTCATGGTCATTGTGGCATTGAGGGGGAAGCCAGATGGAAAATGTCATTACAAATGTGAAATAAGGGGGTAGAAGCATCTTAGTATGTGGGTGTTGTGCTGCAGGAGGAACTGGTGTGCTTCACAAACCTGTGGCAATATGACGACAGAATATTGTGTCAAAATAAAATCTATATTTGTGTCAGACTTGGAAGTTAAACCTTGGATTCAAAGAGGTCTGTAAAATGGGAAAATGCCCTAATTATTCTGCAAAATAATTTACATAGTGGTTTAAGGAAAACAATGTTTTGGAGAAACCATCAAAAACTCTGGATCTCAGTCCCACAGTGTTCATAAGTGGTCCGTGTGAGCAAGGTGTCCTGCAAACCTGACTACATTAGTTTTGTCCGGGAATTTGTATTTACACATCAGGGTTTAATGCTTTATACTCGTAATAAACTTGCAATTTTCATAAATGTTTGGAAATATTACAAAATTACTCTATAGGAATGTTTTGACACTATCTCCATGGGTTAACTCCCTAACTTTGCTAGCATGCATTGCTATCCTTTGCCTATGCAACACCACAGCATACAAATCCTAAAGTACAGTGTGCAACTTTCCCTATGTAACTCTTTACAAGAACTTATACATCTCTGTGAACTTTGTATTTGTTTTGTAATACTGATTATTTTCCTTGTGCACTAACTGCCTGTTGCATAATTGAAACATCCATCAATCCATCCATTATTTATACAGGCTTCTTTTTGCAGGTTTGCTGGAGGCCGGTGCACATCTCCAGCTGTCATTGGGCAAAAGGACAAGTGATAGACTGGACAAGTCACCAGTCTATCACAGGACAACTGAGACAAGCAGCACAAACAAACCATGCACATATACGCCCTCCCAAATCAGCAGTTTAGCGTAAAGTAGCCTAAGAGTCATGCTTTTGGACTGTAGGTGGAAGCTGTAGAGAACCAACACATGCCCAGGGAGAAGTTGCAGACTTCATACAGAAATACTCAGGATCTGAACCCAATACTTCCTTGCTGCAGGGCAAAAGTTTTATAATTGCAACATGCACTCTGTAATTACCTTCTGAAAAGTTATATATATATATATATAT
>CAEGAE010034106.1:0-21394 GCA_903067095.1 Girardinus metallicus | reverse complement strand
GGGTGGGGGGGGGGGGGGGGGGGGGGGGGGGGGGGGGGGGGGGGGGGGGGGGGGGGGGGGGGGGGGTGGGGGGGGGGCCGCCCCCCCCCCCCCCCTCTCTTTTTGATATCAAACAGCGAAAAGAGATTGAGGAGGCGTGGAGACAAATGTTACCGAACAGTATGAGAGGTGGTGGAGAAAGAAACAAAATGCAGAACACGAACAGGAGGCTGCGAAAAGGAAAAAGGACGGGATTATGCTGGTTGCTGTGAGTCGAATGCATGCAGAGCAAAGGAGTGGAGAGAGGAAATGTAAAGGAGGAGAAACGTGAGAGGATGCGCCGTCGGTGTGCTGCGTATCAGCAGCTTTGCAAAAAAAAAAAAAAAAAAGGAAAGAGGCCGAGTCAGGGAAGAACAGGCTGGTCATTAGAAGAAGGAGTGGGGAAAGCCGGCGCTGCCTCCTTGCTCTCTTGGGGCGTGTTGAGAGGCGATGATCGGCTGTGAGTTTTACACCGGGAGCAGCTGATAACCATCACAATCTTTTTCATTGCAGCACTTCAGACGCTTTCCTATGAGCCCGAATCTGCTCTGTTAGAGCAGAATTGTGGGAATGTGCAATTTTATTTTATATTAGAACTAAGTGTGATGTTATAAACATCTGTCAGTGACAGAACTTCAGAGTGATTAAGCGATCTCTAAACGAATCACAGAATCACTTAAAACTGTTATCAGGTGCATAATATATACAGCTGAGATCATATCTGTATCTTAATACTACTTAAAAAAAATCAAGAAACTCAATAAAAACAGAAGAAAATAGCTTTTAAAGTTACCTTAAAATGTTATGTATAATAAAAATCCCTCTTCAAATACCCAAAATTACATAAACATCACAAGCGTAAAATCTTGCCTTGAACTAAACTAGGACATTTAGTTTGGTTTGCTTCTGAATGTTGAACACCACAGTAAAACTGGAGGAACAACCGAGTGTAGCACTAATTCATATGCTAAGGGACTAGATGGCATACAATATCAGAAGATCTAAATTCATCTACTGGAGCTGTTGTCAGTAATCAATAAAAACACTACAAAAGAATAACTGCTTTCAATACCATGTATTTAAAAAAAAGGGAAAATTAAAGTGAACACCACAAGACACAAAACACACATAGAACCCAAAAATACAAAATATAAATACACAGTACTGCAGTAAATCTTCCATATAATGTGCACAAAAGTCCTACATTTCCCCACCAGTCAGCACAGTGTCTGACTGACACACATTTGAAAAGTCCATAGTTTGATTATCCAGATATTTGAGGTGAAAATGTCCAAGCGCAATTTGTTTCCAACGAAGATAAGATGAATAATGGATTGTGTGTCTGTATGGTGAGATGGTGGGGGAAATACTACAGATTGGACTGAATTTCAGGTCCTCCTGGCCCAGCCAGATGTCAGAAGCTCGCCATCCTTTAACCTTTACAGGGTCGCCTGGCCTGCATTGAAATAAATAGTAAATTACCAGCCTGCTAATTAACTAGACTTCCTTTCAGTTATATACAGAAATAAATGCAATTATCCACAATCAAATCCCTAAGATATCAGCATTTATCTTATTATCTTAAACACATAAATTGAATTTAAGAAGTTAGATTACGTGATAATTGATGATCAACAATTAGCATTGGCTAACACCACCAACATGCTAAACAAACAAAACACTGTGTTCACTACTCACCAATTCCATATATAGTTCAGTGCATGATAACTTCATGGCTCCAAGCTCACTGGATGTTCAGCTCTACATGATTTTTATATTGTGAGTTTTAAAAGTGCATAATAAACAAAGAGATAAACTAATTGTTTGCTTCCAAGAAGCACAAACCTGTAGCTCCTTTGTCTCCAGCTCTCCCCCTCACACCTGACTGGGAAAGCTGGAGCAGGCCTTAATAACCACTTCAGGTGCAGTGATTAGCTGAATACACTGTGTGACTGACTGTCACTCCAACCAATGGAGCAGCAAAGGCGGGATTAAGGGCAATTTTCTACCCTGGGTTACATGTAGCTAAAAGTACCAGTACTGAAATAAAGTATATGATGATGCAAAACTTTTACATAATAACTTGAAAAATTTGATAAATTATGGTTAAAATTGTTTAATTCATCATTGATATTTGCTTTTTAGGATATAATTATTCAACAATGTACATAGTGGTTTTATTGTTATTTAAATGCTTGGTAAAAATATTTCTCGAGTAGAAGCAGTTTTAGACCTTACATGAATAAGCAAATCTCGATAAACACCTGAGGGGATTTCAGCAGAAACCAACAAATAAAAGGAAACTAATAATAGTCCAACAGTGTGTTAAACTGTCAAGAGTGTGCACCAGGTAGGGTCTGATTTTGCACATGAAAGAGCATTTAATCCACACTGGTAGATGTAGCAGGAAAATGATCTCAGGGGGAGGACACAGGGCTTAGCCTGGAGAGGATACATTTATTTCTCCGTCATGATCTTTACCTTCTGTGTCAAGCTTCTTTTTTTTCCTTAAACCTTTTCCCCATCTGAGTCAAAACTATCTCCTGTAGAGAACTGTAGATAACATTTCCCTCTCTGCTGAGATTGCCCCCTTCACATATTGAAACTGATAGGCTGCATGTTTAAAAGGTTCATTGTCAATAATCACATTGTTAAATCATGTTTATATAAAAGATGTCTTACCTGCTAAAAAAATGCTAAATAAGAAGCACCGAGTAAAATAATTATATTAAATATTATAACATTAAAATTTTGCATCCAAAATCTTAAGCTCATTGAGGAACTGTGATAAATGTTGGGTAATCTCTGGGCTGTGACAATAGGTGATTAGAAGGGTAATGTGTACAAGCTGACATCCAGCATGCAGTAGATATAAGGACGAAGGAAAAGGCTGGTTGGTGACATTGATTGTAGCAATGTTGCCATGCCTCTAAGTCCAAAAACATGTGACTGTAAGGTTAATTGGTTAGTGTGTGCATGAATGGCTGTTTGTCCTGTGTTGCCCTGTGATGTACTAGTGACCCATCTAGTGTCTACCCCTCCTCTCACCCAGTGACTGCTGGAGAAGGCCACCAGCCTCCCTGTAATCCTGAGAGGATAAGCAGGTATAGACAATAGGTGGATAGAAAAGTAAGGCCAGACTTACAGCTAAACATTTCTCTGTGAATACAAGTAAAACATAAATGTCTGAGTTTTCCTTTTTGCTGTTTTTTGTCATCATTGAATGAGATGTGTAAATTTAATCTGAGATGATCAAAACGGTTTTCAATATTTTGTGCTCATGTAAATATTCAAAGCACAACTGAATTCAGCTTTTAAGATAATGATAGATAATGGCCAAGTCATTTTCCCTTTGTACAAATCAGGTAAAATAAGGTCTTCATTAATACAATAACTTTTGTTCTTCGACTATTTTAATGTCTAATAACGGTAACTTTAATGACAAAACTACATATATGGAAAATTGTTGATGCTACAGTGCACAAAAAATAAGTCTTGAAAAAAATGGCTTTTCTTTAAAGCAAGATACAAAAAGCTGGTAATATTGTGAATTTGACAATGTCAGTGTAGATGCTAGGTAGCTGTATGGATAAAAAATATTTTTTTATCCAGTATTTTCTGAAGACCTGACGAGCTTTGTCAGATCCTTAGCTCCTTCTTCAGACTTTATAAATCTAAATGATATGAAGAAATTAGAGCCGATAGTTCATATAAGGAATTGTTCTTAGACATAACACTGGAGCTGAAGAGGCTGTTATGAGTAAACAGATTTAAATAAAGTATGAGTCATTATTTATTAATAAATTGAGCCTTGTCACAAATGTGCTTGCGCACAAACACACACAGACATCCTGACCTCTTAAAGCTGCAACAGTCTCCTCAATGCTAAGGGAAAAGCTGGTCTATATTTATCCTTCACACATGCAACTGGTGTGTTTAGATGTGTATGTGTCAGAGAGTAAGAGGGCTGCGATGTACTTGTTTTCTGCAGTAAGTCTCTGTTAGTGTATTCTTAGACTATAAGAAACATTTTAACTCCATCTTCCAGTTTTGTTAGAAACAGAGACCGAAGCTCTGCTTTATGGAACCTCATGTAAATGACGTGTTTCCTGTGCTGGCTGCTAATGAACAAAATGTGTCAACACATTAAGAGAAACATAAAGGTCTTGTAGATTTACAACTGCAGGAAATACCTGGTGGCAGATGAGACACCCGGTGGAGGATGATGAGATGTTTTCATTATCTGATGGTTTTAAATCAGGAACAGTAAACCATGTGCTGTGCAGCGCCCAGGGGGAAGCGGGTTTTCACTCCAACCAGGCACAACACCAGGTGATGTGACTGATGAGTTCCGCCTCTCCCGCTGAAGGTGGGCTAATCAGCCAGACCCCCGGCTGTGCTGTGTGTTGTTGGAATGGAGGCCTGCCTATCCATCTGTCACAGCATTGTCAGATGCTTTTAAAGCAGCACTTCCTGATTCAAGGACTGGTGCTCAGAGTCATTATTTAGTTGAGGATGGATGTACATCTTGGAAAGATGGTGGGCTGCATTAACTAACCTGACCTCTGAAAGCAATTCATGATAGTTGATTTAAATGGTAAAATGGAATGAACTTATATAGCGCATTCTCCAATAATTTTTGACCACTTGAAGAGCTTAACACTACAGTCATTCACCCATTCGCTCTCACATTCATACACCGATCGGTAGGCAATTTGGGGGTGAAGTTCCTTGCCCAAGGGCACATTGACATGGGGCAGGAGGAAGCTGGAATTGAACCTACAACCTTCCGATCACAAGACAACTACTCTTCCCACAGAGCCACAGTCGCCTTCAACCACATGTGTCTTAATAAAGTAGTTCAATACAATGCTGACCCTGTACCCGTCTAGCTTACTTATGGGCCAATTTATCTTGGTTATATCACATAAGGTCTTAATTAAATGTGATATTGATTATTTACATGCAGATTGTTGTTTTTGAAAGTGTTTTGACTTGTGATGATTTTCAGCTTACAGCTAAAGAAACATGATGAGTAGTTTATCACTATAGACCAATAAAAAAATCATTTTTATAAAAAAATGAGAGCTTAATAAAAAGTATGTTTAATACTTAATTAAAGGTTTTTTTCAAAAGATCCCTTTTGTCTAACAAACATTTGAACACATAATCCAATTTATTGCATAATTCCTACCAAAGGAGAATTATTAAATAGACAACATCTCTTTGACTGGACTTTATGCAATATTAATTTTCTGTGCTTTAAAGCAAAAAAAGTGGAGACGAAAACAATAGCTTGTAGAATATTAGTTTTTTTTTTAGACTGTATATATCCATTTATACCAGCACTTGGATCAACAGAACCAACACTGGAAGACAAAAATGTAATCTGACTTTTCACTCTTGTCTGTTTTTTCCTAGTGGAGGCTCTTCACTTAGGAACACTGATGGCTGCACATGGTTACTTCTTCCCTATTTCAGACCATGTTCTTACTCTCAAAGATGACGGCACTTTCTATAGGTTTCAGGTGAGAAAATTCATGCACAGAAGCATTTCACTTTAATATCTACATAAGTGGGATCTGGAACTTAAAATCCTAATTCATTTCTGCCCGGTCTGGGGCTCTAACTTGATAAAGTTTGAAGTTATAAAACTGACCGTTAAGTGTTGGGTTGTTGTTTTTTTGTCTTTTCAAAATTTGCCCTGTTATTCTTCCACATTTTTGTGCATGCAGGATATTCTTTTAAGTATGCTTTTGCTCATGTTTGATCCACTGATGAGTCATTCATTGCTCAAAGTTTATTTATAGCAATTTTCATGCAACATTGTGCAACAAAGTGTTTTGCAAATGTATAAAACAGATTTAAATACATAGAAACAGCAGCAATTTCAAGCTAAATACATTTTAAAATAATTTCCAAATAAACCAGGTAATTACAGAGGACACTGAATTGCAAAAATGCAAATAAATATGCAGAGCCAATGACCATAAGGTTTTAATCTGGTGTTATGTAAATCTTAGCCAAGAATTTATAGGAACCTTAACACGGTTTAAGATATGCTCTAGTCTCCACTCCAACTAATATACAGGCTGCCTTGCTGTGTGGCTGAAAAAAGGAACAAATCAGGAGTTGCAGTACTTCATTGTTCTTAATGGTTCACAAATATAGAAGAAAAAGTACATTATTTTGAATGCCTGCAACGACAGACAGTTGTAGTGATTTTTTTTTTTATTTGGTTCCCCAAGTGTGCTACAAAGAGCTGACCTGAGTAAATCAATACCTGAGACTGTTTGTGTTGGTGGTTGGCGTCACTTTGCTTTTTATGTGTAATCGGTTGTCATCTGAGGCCAGTCTATACAATGCTGCCCTAAGGAGAGTCAAGATTCATGTTTGTGTCTGCTCCAAGCTCTCTTTCTGAAGAGAGCGGATGTCCTTTAGAGCCAACACCAAACCCATTATACAGTAAAATGTTTTGTGTGACTGATGTCACGCTGTAGATCCAAGCCCCGTTATCATGGTGGTAAAAAAATATTGATTTGAAGAACTGTGCTCTTTGTTATGTACCAGTTTCTTTGTATCTTGCTTCCTACTGTTTTTATCTTTCTTTCAGACTCCATACTTTTGGCCGTCAAATTGCTGGGAACCTGAAAACACAGACTATGGTGAGAGAAATGTTTCAATATTTTCATATTCATGATCTGTTCACTAAAGTGCCTTGCAGAAGAATTCAGCCCCCTTGAACATTTTCTTATTTTGCCAAATAACAACCATAACTTTAAAGGTTTTAGAAGACCCACAATGAAAGATGCATGAAATAGACATAAGATAACACATTCACAAGTTGACAGAATTGTTGGTACCGCTCCATCAATGACAAAACTGATTCTGCTGAACCACAATTCAAAAGCATTGTCTGACTTTCACTGGTCAATTTTCCGTAATTTTTTAAAAATTTATTGCTACTTTGGTCAGTTTCAAGATATTTCAATGACCATTGTGAGGGTGCTCTAGCAGTATAAACATGTTGCCAGAGCAGTGCAATTACATGATTCCACAAAGTATTCATTCAACAGGGCTAAATACAAATGCATGTCAACTTTTTTCAGTGTTATTTGTAAAAAGAAATTGATTTCTTTCCACTTCACAATTGCCCTTGACCTTCTGTTGCATAAAATCCCACGTTTGCACTTCTCACGTCACAAAATAAGAATAAATGAATGGCCTTGAATGCTTTAGTAAATAGCTGTGTTTAGACACTAATAGAATTAACTTGTGCCTACATTGTGGTTTTTAAATATTCCTGAAACTGAAATTGTAGCGATGCTCCTGGATTCCATGTAGTAGTGTCCTCGACAGCAGCAACGTGATGTATCTGGACAGAAAAGCAGAGATGTGTCTGTGTGCACGCACCTGTTGTTCACAGTTGGCTGAGCATTTTAATGTTGATACAGGGAGGAGCTTTTCGTTTTTACAGACAAGCAGAGTGAAGATATAGCTTTCAAAATGACAAAAATGTTTTTTTGATGAATGCCCACACCCTGGTAGGTCTGTCATTTGCAGCAGAAGAGGGAAAGGGCTAAAGCTCACTGTGGGAATAATCCCGGGAGCGCCAGGGGAACTTCGAGAGCAGCAGATGCCGAGGCTGATTCACGTGAATGATGCACCATAATGAAAACAGTCTAATGGCATAATGAAGCTCCCGCATTACGGTCCGTTAACAAAGAGATGAAGGGACGATTGCAGCACAGGAAGAGATCAAAAAGTCAGGGATGCACACACAAGCGCTCGCAGTAACAGACGCGCTCGCAGCGTGCACAGCTTTGCGATTTGCAGGCCAGTTTAAATGTGCAGTTGAGAGGATTAAAGGCATAAACGCAGAGCCACTTAAGGCTGTTAAAGCAAAGCTGAGATTCTGTTCTCTTTTTATTACCAGTCTTTCCCTCTGTTCCAGCTGTTTACCTCTGCAAAAGAACAATGCAAAACAAAGCACGTCTGGAGCTCGCTGACTATGAAGCGGTAAGTAAAAGGTCTGTTGTTAGTGTCATCTGTTCAAGTACGGCCGCTATTTATGTGGTGGAACATCTCACCAAGTCCTCTCCATTTGCTTTCTTTCAAGATAACAATGAACACAACTGTTTTTACTTCATGCTTACTCAGTGACTTAGGTATTTTCTTGGGTTCTCATTTGGTCTTAAAGATAGGAACTAATCTGCCTGTCAAGCAAATATAAGAAGCCAAGTTTCCTCAAAGCCTTTCTTTTCTCGTTTGTTTTTTGTTTCACCCACAGGAGAGCTTAGCAAGACTACAGAGAGCTTTCGCCAGAAAATGGGAGTTCATCTTTATGCAAGCAGAAGCACAAGCAAAGTAGGTTACTAAAAGAACCACATATGCATTGAGCCATGATAAGTGAGTCCTTTTCTTGTTATGAATATACCGTCATGCTTATCAACAGATGTGCACATTAGAGGGAATACGGGGGTTTGATTAAGACAACAGCTATTTTTTTTTCCGTCTCCAGGGTTGACAAAAAAAGGGACAAAATTGAGAGGAAAATTCTCGATAGTCAGGAAAGAGCATTCTGGGACGTGCACCGACCAGTGGTGAGTAAATCCATAGGCTGTATTGTTGTGACTTTATAAAGCTGGAATTCATAATATTTCAGATGATCAACACTATGATCCCTTTAAAAGCCTAATCAACCTGCACACCCTGTTCCAGCATTCGCAATTGGAAATTAGTACTGTGAAGAAAATACATACCTCGTGCTTCTTGAGCTTTTTTGTCGTCAATCAATTTCACTGAAATTGTATGTGATAGATAATAAACTGGAATAAAAATCATGCATTTTTTCAACATTATTACAAACTCTGAAAAGATATGTCACTCATCTATATTAAACCCCTATTACTCTAATAACCCAAATAAAACCCAGTGCAACTAACTGCTGTCAAAGGTCAACTCAGATCATTAATCCAATCTCAGTGTAAATATAACTTTTCTATGAAAATTGGAGAGGTTTCTTCAAGAACATCCGAGAACAAAAGGCATGAAAGACCGGGAACACGGTAGAAAAGTCAGATTTGGAAAATGAAAATCTACCCAGTCTGGCTGATCTCTTTTTGAAAAGAAGAATGGACAAATCTTTCAGTTTCTTGATGTGCAAAGATGACAGAGACAAACCACAGTTTATTTACAGCTGGTACTTAAATAAAAAGTCGTTTTACAAAGCATCAACTCCAGTAGTCTGAATACAAATGCATGCTAAACTTACAATTTTTTGTAATGCATCCTTAAACTTACATGCCACATCTAGACTTTCAAGTTTTTTCTTAAAACATGACAAAACTCAAAGCTTAAACGGATTAGGCACTGAACATGTGATAGCATAAAACCCAATGGGTCACTGTTTCACACCTTTCATTCCCCGTAGGGATGTATCAAGATGTTTAATAAAGAAGTAATGTTTTGAAAATATCATGCACTTACAAGCACTCTATGGATTATACAATGTTACGTGCTTCCTGCAACATTTAAATGTTGTACAGAAGCAAAGCCACTGCAGAGCCACTGACATGTATTTGCCTTTGTCATACACATGAAATGCCACATCAATAACTGTCAAAACACATCAGCTTCAGTAGCGCTTTTTACCTTGTTCTCTGCACACTTGCTTTGCATTAGCATTTAGTTTTCTCCCTCCTGAGTTTAAAGGGTCTCCTCTGCTGTGTTTCTCCCAAAGACAGTTTGGCGGTTAATTGGAAAATAACAAGTTTAATTTATGCGTCCTTGGAGCAACATAATCAATATTAATTCAAATTTCACAGTGATGCCGTCGAGCTTCTTAGCTCCGTTTTTCTGCAAGAGGGCTAGATTATGACCACTTGTTCAATCAGCCAGAAGCTGTACTCTGAAAGTCTGAGTTCCTGCTCCTTGACTTTTTTTTTTTTTTTTTCGCATCAGCTGGCACATTCCTTGTTTAATTATGCACCATTTGACACATTACCTTAGATATTTCACTGCATGATTAGGCATATTAGATTTGATTAGCTGATACTCATTTAGTGTAGGAAAAATTGCACTTTGAAACCTGAGGTGGTGTAGACTGTAGAGGATCTGGGAAGCGTCAGGGAGATAAAATAAAGATCAAATGGGCTGTTAATCTTTTTTTTTTTTTTATAATAGAAAAGACAGTACCTTGTGAAGGCCTTAGGGGAATGCCAGAGAACTTTGGAGAACAAGACCAAGAAACTAAAACTACCTAACACGACGAATACATCCGATAAAGATTATCAAGTAGAAGAATCTGTCAAATATTAGTGGTACTCATTATAAATCTGGACTTTGTGGAAAAGCAGCAAGAAAACAGCCATTGTTTTCCAAAATTTATGTGGAGAGCACAACAAACCCGTTGGAACCTGGAGAAGACAGGTTCCAACGTGTCAAAAAAGAGCCACTCACGTTAGACTGTATAGTCAAATCATTCACGCATCAGAGGGTTAACAAAGACTGTAGCTGTATGTCTGTGACTGGTGATTGTTTGATTAAAACAAGTTTGTTCTTCCTTCAGTGCATAGAGAATCCAGAAATTTTAGTCAAGAGTAACAACACTCTAAAATTACGCAAGTAAAAGTTAAAGGCATAAAATACTCCTAAAAGTTTTTTTTTTTTCAAAATAGTTAAAGTAACAAATGTAACTAGTTAGTACCCCACTCTGGGTTTGTTAAAACCATAAACTAATGTTTTTACTAATGAGTAAAAGCTTCGCACATATGATATAGTTAGCGTCTCTTTTAGCTCAAAGACATCAAACAGCTCTGTGGCCCGCCTCGGACCATGAGTCCGCCATTTTCACCACACTGAAGTAAATCATCTTCACAACTGCTTAAAAATGTGATTTCACTTCTTAGCTTTAGCTCCGCTACGCCGCAAGGCACTTATGAGTCATTTCAAATGTTATCTATCATTTGTATACCCTTTACTACCCAGCTTACCTGAAAAACACAGAACACAGCAGGTTACAGTAGCTATTCGGTGTGTCGTCTAAACTGCTCCATCAAGTATAGGCCGAATTCTTCTGCCCACCAGAGCGTCAGGCACTGGCGCATATGGCACCGCGCGCCCTCTGTTGGTGCAACTCATATATGACCACTTGTTCAATCAGAGGGCACCGCGCGCCCTCTGTTTGTGCAACTCATATTACAGATTTAAGTAATAAAATAGGCTTTACAAAAAAACAAAACAAAAGTCACCTCCAGGTGAACTTGCACATAAAAAAAATAAAATGGGGAGGTGGGCTTACGAAGGGCTATTATTTTAATGTATCTCTTTCACAGTGCCACACATACAATGTATTCATTCCATCAGAAATATTTCTAGTAGACGGAAAATAACTTTCTACAATTGAAATGGTTAAACTAAATTAAACCCTTATTATTTATATTTCTCTCTTATCACAGCCTGGTTGTGTGAATACAACAGAAGTTGACATAAAGAAGTCCTCCAGAATGAAAAATCCACACAAAACCAGAAAGGTATCCTAGTTCGAACACAGTTCTTGTTCTTGCTAATTTTAGACTGCGTATCCAGAGCTAATGATTCTGATGCATGCTTGTGACTGGTTTGTCATCTCAGTCGGTGTATGGGCTACAGAATGACATCCGTACCCACAGTCCTACCCACACCCCCACTCCAGAGGCCAAACAGCCCACAAAAGAAGAGCTGCAAGAACAGGTTAGATCTGAAAATGGTTATTATGCTTTACCGACAGAAAGACCTATGAGACAATTCTGTAAAGTCTTTGTAAGAGGTTTTGTTCATTTCAATGTAATTTGTGCATCACTTCTATTTTCATAAAATGGAGTAAAAATTGGGTTGAATATGGTAAGTTTAGTAAAATAATCTCATCTGATGGATATCATTTCTTCTGTGAGTTTACTGCACGCTTGTTGTTCCATTTTGTTGTTTCAGATCACCTTTTGGCAATTACAATTAGACCGGCATCGACTGAAAATGTCCAAAGTGGCAGAGAGGTGAGCAATGTTCCTTGTGTCTTCATTGAGTTTAGGCATCGATCTGTTTATTGAGGCGTTAAACGGTCGTAAAATGCAGACGAACCGAGGACTTTAGTGACCTTGACAAGAGTTTGGGTTCAGATAAAATCTTTTCTTCTTTCCTGATCCCACAATACTTGATACATTATGTGCATGTTTGTCATTTATTCAATAAAAAGACTGGTGTACAATATTCAGAAAAAGTGCTTCTCTATCCTTGCATCCAAACTAGGTAATAATAAACACATTTTATTTCAGATTTTGAAAACTCTTGACATTGTAAATTCGCCTTTTATTTCTAAGAGAAGTGCATGTTTTCCCTCACAATAATTTCATGATTTATATTTCTGATTCGTCACAGTAAAGTTTCTGTTTTGTGTTCTGTTGTTTGCGATAGTTTGCTGGGTTACACAGAGCAGTATGTTGAATATGACCCATGCCTCACACCTCAAGACCCATCTAACCCCTGGATCTCAGATGACACCACCCTCTGGGAGCTTGAAGCCAGGTAGCTACATGGCCTCATCAAGTATTTATTTCAATACCTTCACCTATTTCGCAAGATACTGCAGATTTGTATCTTTTTTTTTTTGTTTTTTTAATATTTCTGCTTTCGGTTTTCTTCTCTAGCAAGGAACCAGGCCAGCAAAGGGTAAAGAGGTGGGCGTTCGGTATTGATGAGGTCCTGAAAGATCCTGTTGGAAGAGAGCAGTTCCTGAAGTTCCTTGAGTCAGAATTCAGCTCAGAGAATCTCAGGTACTTCAGAAAATACAGAAAACTTCAACACAATATACTTTTTAAAATGTTTTATTTTTATTTTATGTGATTACTTGAAGCCAGGTAGCTACATAGTTCAAAGTAGCTACTTGCGTTGTGTTATCTATGTTACAAGATAACGCAACATAGATCAATTAAATATTGCTTTTTTATTGCAGTAGAGTGAAACCACCAGATCTCAACTGGGTTGCTTTCTTTTTATCACCAAAGCAGCTTTGATTTATAAACATAGGACATCATGGGTGCTGTGTGATTTGTCACCTAACGTCACTGGTGCAGGGGTTGAATTATTATTTGCTATGCGCAAAGCTTTTGTGGTTTCAGGGCTGAACTTAAGATTTGACTGTTATCATCTGGGAAACTTCAAAGATTCTCAGACATCCCTCAAGCTCTGTATGTTTATTATAGCCACTCTACACACAGCTGGAAGTGTTCAGAGTTGATAATGAATAATAGTGCAAGTTTTTTTTTTCTTTTGGAAAGCAGATTTATTTGTTTCAGTGTATACGAGCTTCAAGGATTATTTCCACTAAAGCGAATGGCTATATTTAGAAAAAAAAAAAAAATATGAGAAAGAGTTTCTAATAAGAAACTGGTTTTGATCCATCCATCCACCCGCAATGGTCCTTATGGACGACATGCAACCTGGATCGATCACCACTTCTTAACAGGACAACACACGTACCATATACCATGTGTTCCATGCACACACATACCATGTTACACACAAACATGTCATGCACTCACTACCGCTCACACATAAGGGTAATTAGAAGAGGCCGATATGTTTTTTAAGCCATTTTAAAAATGCTCTGTTAGAAAAATGATATAATTTTGATTATAAATTATATATTAGATTTACCAAATATCAATTTGGTAAATCTGTTGAAACTAACTTTGCAAAATATATGATGCTGTAGTTATATTTAGATATGAATATTCTTACTGTTCACATACCAAAGAAAGTGTACAGCATCAAAGGTCCATAGAATTCTTACAGACAGAAAATGGCTTATCAGCGCCCTCTGATGGTATGTGCCTGAACTGTAATTCTTCAAACACCACATACCTCAGTTTAACTAAAATAAAATAACTGTTCGTCACTCTTGTTTTAATTCCTAGCACATATGTAAAAAAACATGTTTTTAGAAAGTTCCCTAGAGCAGTCTGATTTGTAGTTTGGATGACAAGTCTGGTGTGGCTATGCTGTGACAAGACTACAAACCCCGTGATTCAGGGAAGCAATAAGCAATTTATTTCTGCACAAGCTGGTGTCCTCTGTAGTTAGGAAATTCAAATCAACATTTCGATTTTGCCATTCACTGCCAATTCTTTCAACACAAGGAAGTGTACATTTCAAAAGACATAACTTAAAATCACAGATTCCAAAATACGGGTAAAATCCTCTGTCAGTAGAGCATTTGAAGCTAATCACAGTCTAAAGTGTTAGGTAATCTATATGTAAAACTCAAGTGGCAAAAACACCAATTTGAGTTGGAAACAGGTTGTACTAGATTATTTTAAGTTGTAAACAAAGCAATCTAAGTACATTTTTAACAAATACGTCTATACTGTTTTTCTCTCTACTGTTGGGATTCAGGTTCTGGCTTGCAGTCCAGGAACTAAAGAAGCGACCCATCAGAGAGGTCCCAACTCGTGTTCAGGAAATCTGGCTGGAGTTTCTGGCCCCCGGAGCGCCCAGTGCCATCAATGTGGACTCCAAGAGCTATGACAAAACCACTCAGAATGTCAAAGACCCTGGACGCTATGCCTTTGAGGATGCACAGGTCAGTTATAATGTTGCTATTTATAGTGATAAGCAAATCTGCATTGCATATTTCAAATCTGCATATTAAATTATGTCAAAACTATTTTAAAACTGCAGGTTGTAGTATATAGCTCCCTGCTGTTTGGTAGCTCAGATGCAACTGGCATCTCCTTATTTAAACCACTTTTTTCGCTGTATCTGCTGCTTTCGTTCTTAATGTTCTCATTCTGTTTCCTCAACAGGAACACATCTACAAATTGATGAAGAGTGATTCTTATAGCCGTTTCATTCGTTCCAGTGCCTACCAGGAGATGTTACAGGCAAAGAAGAAGGTACAAGAAAACACAAGTCTTAATTTCAGACATTGAATAATACCTCAAATTACATATAAATGTTAATAACTATATAGCATTGACAACATCTAGACGAAACTTATTCAAATCTATTATTGTTTAATGGTGTTCGGACAAAGGGTAATTTTAAACAAATATTCATTCAGTAGAAACTGGGATGCAGAGAGAGCAGAAATTGTTAGTATTTTTCAGGTGTGATTGTTGCAGCTCACCGCCACCGATGTCAAGCTGGGAAAAAAAACTGAAATAAAACAGTGGTTAAACATGAAAACATGATAGCTGTCGTGTATTTATGTTCTTCAAACCTCCTACATTTTCTCTGCCTGTCATTTTGGCAAAGGTTTCAGGCTTATATTTAAAAAGAAGACATTGTATTACCGCCTGCATATGGTGTGACTTTTTTTATGGTCGAATTAATTGTAAATAGATTAATTTGTCTTTTGTGTCTCCACAGAAAAGTAAAAATTTGTTCTGAAGTCTCTTACTTCCAGGTAATGTCTACGATAAAATACTTAAACTGATGTATCATGTGGCCTCGCCATAAAGTATTGTCTGTTTGTCTTTCAATTAATGCTAAATTTAAACAGTGCTTACCGTATAGTTACAACATCATGTCTCATTTTACACACCGAATATTTCAGAATGTTAAGATATAGTTAATCATTGATATAAATACATACGCAAATGTGTACAAGTTTCTGGTACTTGAAGGTTATAAATCTAAAGATGCGATGCATGTCAAACACTAACTGTGTTGTTTCAAAATACAAATCCAAGAAAAATTAAAGTCATTTATTTTAAGTGTTGAATTAAAGTAGCCTTATTAAAGTCAAACATTTACCACTGAGGGGATATTTAAAAGGCAGTTTGTTTTTTTAAAAATTAGCGATTTACAGATCAGAGTTTTGTGGATGAATTCCCACCGACAACGATTTCTGATGAGAGCTCACTTGCTATGTTTGTAATTTAAGACATTAATGAAAAGTGAACCAAAGACAAAAAGATTATTGTCTTTAGCATCTTAAATTAGCAATAAGCACAGTTGGCATTAATAACTGAAAAAGAAGCGGTCCAGAGACAATGCACTGTCATATTTAATTATACAATTAAAACAAGTTAGAAAATTAATTATGATGAAACTCAAAATACAGACCTAGATCATTTTTTTTAAAGACCAACTTTAAAACATTTTTATTGTTTAGTGTTCTAAACTTAAATATCAGATTTTATTAGCTATAAGCAGAAAATCATCATAGCTAACAAAAATACAGGCCTTACAACATCAATCTGCGTTTAATTAATCTATACATGTTTCACTTTGTGAATTGAGTAACTGAAATAAAGTTTTCAATAATTCTAGTTAACTGAATATGACTGCGGATACTAAGCTAAACCCTGAGAAAATCAAAAGATTTCCAGCATTTCCCTTTCCAGCATGTTCCATGACAAACAGATACTGAAAAAGATCAAAGAGAGCATCTGTGCTGAAATATGTTCTGGCATCTGCTGAAGTCTCACTTCCTGTTTAACAAAAGCAGCCTGAATAAACAGCTGACAAGCGTTGGTGGAAAATAATTAGCTTTTGATTAGTTTCATACACCTTTTGAGCTTGCTCTAACTTCAAGTTTTGAACAAACTTGAAGACATCTTTGTTTGTACTAAAGTTTTTTTGTAGTGTTCCTTACAACTCCTTTGTAAGGAGAGCTATTGGTTATGCTAAACGTATATTTAAATGACACCATAACCTGATTTGCGTAATAAACTGTATTCATGTAACTACAACGGGTGTTGTTGGAGAGATAGTATTTTAAAAGTGAGAATAAATTTTATATAATGCCTTAAATATTAGTATAATCTGTTGGTGGTAGGTTTTGCATGTAGGTAACTATCAGTCTGGATAGAGAGGTAGCAGCTCTGTCTCTAGCTGAGAGGGACTGTAACAGGAGGACTGGGCAGCATGTGAATAATTCAGATTGGAATCTTAAGGAATTTCAAGTCAATAAATAAAGTGACGAAACTGATGAACTGGCTAGCATGACAGTAACCATCTAGAGGTGTTACGTTTACTAACTGGAAAAATATTTAATTTTGAATTTTCGACCATCTCGACCATTTCCAGTTTCAAAATAATTTCTTGGTGCATTTGTTATAAATATATATTGCTTGTTAGTATAATTTTGGATCTCCTTATTCTGAGTGACTTTGTTCATTATTTAATCACATGTACATACCACATGCCCACTACTCGTTTTAAAGGGAGATTTCTTTACAATGCCACTTTTATATGTTGCATTGTATTTAAGAATCCTCAATTTGTCATATCGAAACTAATTACATCCTAAAAGATGTAGTTCATATTTAATTTGCAGGTTATCCGTTTATCGAAGCATAAAGAATGAATGTAGATTACTTCTGATGACAAACATGACAAAGTCGATATAAAATGCGTTTTGGTACTTTTGTTCCATTGGTTAGCGGAAAACTTTGAGAAGTGTTGACTCCAAATGTCAAAAGAGGGAAAGATGTTTTCCATGGTAACAATTCACAACTTTCTTTATTGAAACTCGACTTTCTTCTTTCCTCTCGAGCACAGGTGGAGCCACTGGCAGGCGAGAGACTGTAAAGTTGTGTGCCATGCTAAAAATCAATGGCTTCCCTCTCCCCGGGGTACAAAGAAGGGGAGCCATCGCATCACATCATCCTCATTGTCCGTCATCCACTATTGGCTCAGCCAGACAATGAGCCAAGCTGCCTGTTCGTCTGTTGTCCACAAGATGTTGCATGTCCATGGAGAGGATGTTTTGGTTTCTCTCTCCTCTTTCAGTGCAGAAATTTCCAGTGTTCCCAGAAAGAAGGCACTGTTGGACTCGAGGGGAGTGAGAGACTAAGAAACAAAATTGGAGAAAGTTCAACCCAGTGTCCCAGTTCTTTCCATGACAGTTACTCAGTTGGGGCGCTTTCTCTCACTTCCAGCAGAAACAAATGATGTCAGAGAGAAAAAAGAAACAGACACTGAGAATCCACCCCCCCCCCCCAAGACAGCAACAGCTTACACTGATAACTTTAAACAATGTCATTGCTTTACATGAGGTTACAGAAGCTTTGTCACGCTATGGGAAGTGTTGTGCAGAATGAATATACAAAATATATATATATACATATATATTATGATTCTGATTATTTATTGTGCATTTAGTTTGCTTTTCATAATTTGGTTGCACTACAATATTTAGCACATATGATTCTCAATGCACCTGTAAGGTCTCATCCAGAATTACAAAGACACTGTCTCCTGTCTTATGTAGAGCATCATTCTTTGTTATTCTCTCCTGCATTTATTTTTATACCATATTTAAAGACACTTTTACTTACTTGTATTAATAAAGTTGATCCTCTATCTGTTACAGTGTGCTCTTGTACTTTTATCCATGGAGTTTGTATTTATCTTCTGGGGATCAATGCGCCTTCTGTCCTCTGTAATGTGCAATGCAAAAATAGACACCAGGAGCTTTGTTTGTGCACTTTTACAGTCAGACACAAGAGGGCGATAAGTTATTTCTCCATGACTTGGAAGAATCTGACCATCTTCACAGATCAGTAAATATACAGATAAATGTGAATTTGTCATGCAAAAGTGCCATCATCCTCCAGCCTGCTGAAAAGGGTTATTGTTCATACGTTGGCCCTCTGATGTTTTGCAGGGTCTGTTGATGTTTCAGCTCTTTGATGCCAGAAGTGACCGTCTGTGTTTCCACTGTCTGTGCCCGGCAGTCAGTTAAGCAAGAACCACAAAACAGACAAACATCTTTGTCTCGACTGCATCAAGGAATGTGAACTGTGGCGTTTCTCAAAGCACGCTCTTCATAGATTTGTAGATGTGCATCCAATGATTTATGGACTGGAGGTTATGAGACTTAATGTGATGTGGTTTTGCTGCCAATGGAAGGTTTGCAGAAGACCTTTGTTTTTCCTGTGTCCCTGCTTTTATTGTCTTTGGTGGCTGGTGGCAAAGATGTAATAGCTGTCTTTGGAACTTACCTAGATTACATATATATATGTATATATATATATATATACATATATATATATATATATACATATATATATATATATATATACATATACAAAAAAACAGATAGTTATTTGTGAGAAACAAAAATAGATATATCCAAGTTCCTGTTTGATTTTGTTGAAATTGCTAGGTGAGCTACCAAGAGTGCGCAAGTAAAGGTAGAAAATTTGAGGGGAATTTGTGTTTATTCAGTTTAAACAATATACATCACATAGCTCTGTTCAATCAATCATCTGAAATTGGAAGAAGTGTCACTTCTACCAACCTACCAGGACGTGGCCATCCACCTGAAAAGAAAACTGGAACCAGGAGGGTCGCTATTGGAAAAGCAGCTTTGGATGAGCTGCAGAAATCCTCGGCTCAGGATGGAGAATTTCTCATGGACTCCACAAGTCAGGCCTTCGTGGAAGAGCAGGAAATAAATCCAGTCCAGTTAGGACGAGCCATGTTGGAAACCCAGCAACCAGGAGGATGAACAAACCAAACCTGAGCTTTCTAACTTACATCCAACACACTATTTATCACCAAACACTAATACTCCACACCACTTGAACACACCGTCCTCCATTTTTCTACTAGTAGTCCCAATGAATTAGTAGTCTAAGAACAACAACTTTCATACAGATTTTTATCTGCGAAATGTGTTTTATGAATAGAATGTACTTATTTACTCTCACTCAAAGCAATTGAATGGTTCAGATCCAAGCAGATTCATGTTGGAATAAAGATGCTGACGCTGTGACAATAGTCCCATTTGTAATAAAAGCATGAAACAAAGTTAGTAACTACATGGCGACATGTCTACACAAACACAAATCTTCTTCTTGGATCTTAAAATGCTCTTTTCTCTTGGTGATTAGTGAGGAGTAGTTGCATCATTCGCCTCGTGGTACAAAAATAATGGCGGAAGCATGAAACCACACCAGCTCCACAAAACCAGGAGTTCATTTGAATCCTGTATTGTTACGATCCACGCTGTACATTTCCTCCTCTCCTTTCTGACGGAAACCGTCTCAGACTTTATTTGTAATAATAGCAAACCGTTATGATGGCAGCCAACAAGCTGTAATCACGTCTCTCTTGAGAGGTTAGATGAGTCTGCCGGTCTGATGGTTTGATCGCGCATTGGTTGCTGCAAAATGTGCATTATTTATTTATTTTTTATTCATATTGTTGCACATTAAAAAGAACTTCATTACTTTTTATGACCATCTTATTGCATGACATAGTGCTCCTGGAAGCCAAGTATATTGCTTCTGGATGAAGCAGTTAGTTAGTTAGTTAGTTAGTTAGTTAGTTAGTTAGTTAGTTAGTTAGTTAGTTAGTTAGTTAGTTAGTTAGTTAGTTTTAGTAGTGGTTTTAATTTTTTCCTACTTTGGTTAATTTTAGGTTAAGAATTCAAAAAGATCAAAATATTGTGTAACAATTATTCATCTACAGGGTAATGAATACTCGACAAAAAATACCATTTTCAAAATATGAATTCAGTTATTGTTGAACGATGACTGACTGGTCTTTTCTCCCAACTTTTTCTGATGGAGTGCCGTAATTTGCCGACAGATGATCATGTAAACTTCTTGTGTGGTTGAAAAATTTTTTTTATTTCACATCAATTTGAAAGGCTAACAAATAGATCCATAAACACTGAAGCAAAGGACATTACGTCTATAATTTCAGTTTTCTTTAGTTAGTTTTATAAGCGCATGATGTACTTATGACTGTTTTTATTTATTTCAGTTCAAAAATGTTTTCTTAGTTTCAGTTTTCATCATTTCATTGGTTTTAGTTAACGTTGCTGCAGCCTGACTGTGACGGATCCGCTGTGTGCTCGAATTGCTGCCAGAGCTGCATTTACCACTTACTGATGTGAAGGGGGGAATATTTATACAGTCACTTATTTTATGTCAATTGTTTTTATTTAATTCTCATTATTTGGTAGAAATCGGTTTTTACATTAACATTAAATCTGCCATTTCCTTTGTCAAAGAAATGCCACATTTTGTCGATTGTGATTGATTTGTAGAAGGGTAAAACATCCAAGGGGGTGAATACTTTTTAGATAGTTATTTGTGAGAAACAAAAACACAAGAGGAGCGTATTTTCAAACATTTTGGGGGTTTAGACAGACAAGTATTAAAGGTAAAACATGTCTGTTTATCTGTCTTAGTTTCAAACAGATCAATTTTTATTTGTTTTAACTGTTTTTGATAAGTTGCATTTCTACATATATACACCTCTAGAAAAAATGAAAAGACCACTTAATATGATCAGTTTCCCTGATTTGACTTTTTATATTTATATGTTTGAGTAAAATGAACGTTGTTCTTTTATTCTATGAACTACTGACAACATG
>CAEGAE010034094.1:0-13687 GCA_903067095.1 Girardinus metallicus | reverse complement strand
TATATATATATATATATATATATATATATATAAATTGTGGTAAAGGAAAAAAAGACATTCAGCAGACTCTCACTTACAGGAAAAAAAAAACAAAAACTTTTTTTTCCTCAATGTGTCACACTAATTAACTCCCATCAACATCAAAGCTGGGAGAAGAGATTAAAAAAGAATGTCAGTATAAATCTGCCCAACAGTACTGTGAAGTTCAGAGAGATGTAAATCTTTGAACCCATCAGTAGATCCTAATCATGTACAACAGGGCCATTAATTTTACAGAAAATTGTTTTTTGTACACCAGGTCCTATTTTTCACTTGACAAGCTGCACTTTGAGAATTGTATGTCTGCTGATGTTTCAAGAGACATTTTTTAGAGTTTCAATGCACAACCTGAAGCTCAGGTTTGCATGTGCTGCCATGCTAATGATAATGTGCTTAAGTCTTTGAAGAAACAAGGCCTAAAGTGGTTTATACTCTTAGAAGGCCTCCCCTTAGTGTGTCCACACACACAGACTTTCCTCTGTAAATGGGGGCAGATAAAATCATACATTGAAAATCTATGGAGAACATCTATAAAAGTCAAATTTCAATCCTCACCACAGATTTTCAATTGAATTTAAATCCTCACAGCAGGGCTCTCCCTCCTGCGAATTTCACCAAAGGGTAGGTGAATTCGGGGTGATTTGGGGAGTTCATTTACCGACTACACACATGCACGGTTTTGCATGAAAAGCTCAATTTTAGTCACAATAATAAGAACAAAAGTCATTTTTGTACACAGTCTGTGGGTAGCAGTGTTCCTCACTCTCGGACAAGGTTTATTTTATGGAGTTTTCTTCCACAGTCTAAAATGATGTTAGGTTAGCTGGGAGTCTGAAATCACTTTGGGAAACATGGATGTTTGCCTCTGCATTAGCCATGCAACTGACTCGACAAAATGTTGATTTTCGTCTTGACTTTAAGTTTGTTTTTTCATTTTTTTCCCCCTCCCTTCGTTTCACTTCCTCCTCTAGTGTACAACAATCTGTATTCAAGAAATCCACAATTCATTCTCTAATCTTTACTTTTTAAATCTATCCCAAAATTATCCAACTCCAACTGATCTTTACATTCGCACAAATCACCCCCAATTCATCTCCATTCACTCCTCTTCACTTTTTTTTATCCACCCGTTACATTGAATGGTTGCCTGCAGGTACTTGAAGTCATCCACTTTCAGCATCTTTGCTCCATGCAGCTGTACTGTTCCACCCGTCTCCATATTTTTTGTCACAAGTCTTCTGTTTTCCTCTTCCAAGGTCTATTCATTTTGTGTTCAGAAAATGCCTCCACCTCTCCCCGCCCCCATCTCCTCTATGTACCTCATGCAATCTGAAGATCGCAGAATGTTGTCTGTACAACATCATTGTCCCCTGGGACTCATGCCTGACTTCATGTCAGCTTGCCTGGCCCCGTTACAAACAGGATGGAGCTCAGAGCTGATTTCTGATGTAATTCCACCCTTGCCTTAAACCCATCTGTCACTTCTACACCACACCTCACCACTCGCTTGCTGGCATTTTACATATGGCACATCCTCACGACTTTCTCTGCCACATTCACACAGCGCAGCTTCCCTGTGACCTTCGTTGTCATTTATTGTCCATTTTCTGACCACAGTCGCTCATGTTTTGCTTTAGACTGCACTTCTGGAGTTGAGCCCAGTTGCAATGCAATTAATATAAATGTTTATTTGGAGAAGAAATAAAGGACATCTCAGATTATATTATTTGGAATACATTTGTACAAAAGGGCAATAAATTCTTATTCCTCATAATATATCTTTAGTAGGTAAAGATTTTGTGAATTCAATTTTCTTTACTTTTGATAGGTACGTTTCCAATAACAAGCATACTCACACTTATGAACCTGACTACCGTTAACACAAGTTTGATTTTACGGCAGATTTTCAATCATCCACATTAGCCCAAAACATACAAAAAAGTTATGTTAATATATTTGCCTATATCTTTCACCGAGTAATACCAAAGTTTCCAGAATTTTATATTCCATTCTTCCTGTGCAATTCCACTTGATTCTCATCTTCCATCAGTACTCTGTTTGGGATTTCTCCCATTAAGTCCTATTTCTCCAGTAGAAATGAGCAAATAGGCAGTCGTGGATGATTAATATGAATGTTCTGTCCTGTTTTAAAATTGTATTCTGGCTACATAAGGTTGCGGTTTGGAAATGGGAACAGAGGAAGTGAATGAAGATCTCTGACAATCACACAGACAACTGGATCTGACAAATCAGATCCAACCGCTTAAAACTCGAGTCCATGCATCCAGCAAGTTTCTTTTTCTATAGCCAAGTGTTCAGACTCTCAGTACAAAACTAAAATACTCTCACATTTTAGCTACTTGCAGTGGCTGTAGTTGAAGGTTTTTAAGAGTTACAAAAACATAATAACTAGTAGAAGTTGATGCAACTTCTAGAATGAAATTCTGGGGTCATATCTTGTATTTTCTTTTTTTTATTTTTAGAAATGACAAATTATTTTTTTTTTTTTTTAGCAAAACAATTTTGTAGCTAGCTTTAGAAACACCATTGTTGTCCTTTGCTCTTAATATGACTGATGCCATGTGGCAAGTCTGGAGCTTTTACACCATTTCCACGCACATCTGACGGTTCAAAGTCAGTCAGGGGACCTCGTGGCATGCCGGTTACTGCATCTTTGCCAGCTGAGAGATTGACTAGTACATTTTTGCCTGATTCGGGTCTGACATTACTTCCATGACTTCTAACTGTGAGAGTTGACTGCAGGCTCTTTGACTCACATATTCAAAAATGTCAGCAATGTCGCAGAAGCAAAGCGGCACACAATGGCTGCCAGAGCACGGAAGTCTTCCTGGAAATTGGCTTCAGGCTGTGCTTGCGTGAAAGAAAGCATTTGTTACATCTGAAAGCCCGTCTCTGATACCATCGTCACAAAAGATTCCACAGTGGAGGTAGAGGTGAAAAGAACAGTCAATGAATTTCCCTTTTTTGTGGCATCAATTATTTTCCAATTTGAGTTAAGCGTTTCCATTGAACAAGTCTGAAAAGTCATGTTAGATTTCTATTTCAATCTGGGTTAAAAACATGGCTGGCTCAAAGAACGTCCAAGCACAAAGTCTGTTCAATGTCCAGTCAAGACCATATGTCAATATGTTTAAATAATTGCTCATAGGATACATATCTGGTGATTCTCATCTTAAGCAACCAAACACAATAATGCTATTGGCCCAATAGCACATGATGCTCTTGGGCCAGTTATACAGCAACGCATTTTTATCTGACCAACTCTGCAAGTGACATGACAAATCATTGATATTAATTCAAAGTACATGGCCAGGACATGTACTTCGCTTCACTAGGCACCAAACTCAGTCTTCAATGACCATCTAAATTATCAAATCAACAACAAATTAGATATTCAAAAGTATATCCTCTTACATTGTTTCACTGTTTAATACTTTACAGGACTGTCTTTTTCTCTCCCGTTCATCCACAGCAGATGGAAGGTCATCTCCTTAAAAAGAAATTGATGTTCTTTGCTTTCTTGCTTTTACGTTCTTGTGTTCTTGTTAAATTGCACTGCAGGTTGACCAGTAGGTCAGTTGTTGCCAACAAAGCCAGTTCTTCACAGCATGTGGGTTTTCTTGTCTACGTCTTCTCCTTCCAAAAATACAAAGAAAAAAAAAGCAAAAAAAAAAAAAAAAAGCATGCTCGCTTGAGGTTTTAGAAAATCAGGGAAATAAATATTCCAGTGGAATTACATATTCCACTGGAGATAACTGCTTGATTTCCTCAGAGTCTTTCAGCAAAGCAAGAGAGAATGGAGAGAGGAAGGTGGTTGGGAGGCAGGGAAGATGCTGAGGGTAAAATTAAATTATGCCTAATTACCAGAACAGCAGATACCAAATTGAGTTGATATGCACCCTTCATGACTTAACTAGATGCGAGATAGTGTGGTAGGATGTAAAACGAGTCGATGGGTAAAGGTGATGGAGAGGCAATGTTGATGGCGGGAGCAAAGAGAGAGAGAGACTCCTGAATGATCTTATCTGTCAGATTTGTGGATGCTGCGTTTGGGCAGCTTTCCCAAACCTGGAAATTGAGGAGAGACAGGGATAAGGTTGCTCTTATTGTCACTGGGGAACTTTACATCGTTGGACGTATCGCGAAGCCCACACATATCAAATTGTAAATAGGTGTGTCATTCTGAATGTCATTTTTAATTGAGAAATAAATAGGAAGTGGCATTTCTTAAGCTACATTTCACAATTGTATTACCGTGGCGTGATCTTTTCCATGCTGCTCCTAATTACCCATCAAATGACTTGAGAAACAGATCTTACTGGGTTGAGGGGCTGTCCATCAGTTTCATGCCGGCAAAAATATCTGTCCCTCACATAAATGCTGTCCTTCCCCTATATCAAAGCGTAAAGTTATATGACCTCGGTGTGTACATTGTGACAGCTGATGATGGATAGCTAAAGTGACCCAAAGGGCCACTGTGGTGTCTCAGTAGACGACTGAGGATTGATAATTAAAGAAAGCTCACTGTCAAAGTGTCACAAGTTTGATGGCTTTGATGGTGGATAACCCTTCATTCTGCTCCAACCATTTGCTTTTGTTTAACGTTATGACCATCTGCCTAATAGTGTGTTGATCTTTCTATTGCTCTCAAACCAGCATTAGTACTTGTACTTCAACTCATACACATGGACTGTAAATCAATATAAAAACCAACATGGACATGCTGGCAGCAATAGCTCAGCCAATGCCCCCCTTATATGCATCACTTGTTAATTATATGAAGAGAAATTTATTAAAAGAATAAAAGAAATGGTTGTTATACCGTTGAAAAACATCATTAAAGCAATGCCAAATGAAACAGTGACAAGCTGTACCAAAAGTTCTACTTAAAATTTTTTGGGTGTACCAACCAATAACTGAGATTCAAGAACCAAAATTGTTTAGAGAGTCGACGCAACAAGCACAAGGACAATGTACAAGAGCCTTAGTATGTCATCTTGTTCTATAATCAGGAGCACACCAGGAAGCCTACCTCTACCACCATTTTTCTTTTTGAGTCTTTCAGAGAGATTATGTCAAACTCTGAACTAAAATCTGACTCAGAAACAGTTTGATTTTCTCAAATATGCAAGTTTTTTGCTAAAAACCTAGTAAGAAACAGCAGCCCAAATGTTCCCAGCGACAAAGGGAACTTAATATTCTTAATTCCAAACAAGTTAGGATAGGTCTATTGGTTGCATTTTAAGAACATTTTAAAATTTTATTTTATTTTTTTCATTTGATCCAGTTGGTGGCGAAAGCCGTGTTTCTATAGCCCCCAGGTGCTTGATTAAAGTTGGGTCCAACTCCGCCGTCTTACTGTGATCAAGGGCAAGCTTTGGCATAATTCAACCTTCGCCGCACGGCACCTTGTTTTTCCCCTCTGAGCTTTGCAGAACTTTCCCTGACACGCATTCTTTCTTGAACACTATCACTTCCAGCAAAGCACAAATTTATTGTGGTTCGAAGAACTGCTTAAATCTTGTGTTTTATTATTATTATTGCTCTAGGCAAATGATGCAGTAATTGTCACTTGCATAAAACTTTCTGCCTTTTACTTTTGCTGGATTTCCAGCCCAGGTGCCGAAAGATTTCTGATCATAAAGATAACAGCCCGAATTGCCTGCAAAACACACAGATACAAAGCCAAACATCACAGAGGCACACAAAAACGTCCAAATACTGATGGTCTTAAGTTGTTCATGGTGTTCTTTTGTCTTTGTCCGAACCCTTCATCTGACAGGTGTGGGCAGGCACATGTCACAACTAGCCGATGCTATTTGTTTTGGCTCCACAGACTTTCTGCCATGTATTTGGAAAACTAGTGGGTATTATTTTTAATGATTGCTGATTGAAAATAATCTGCCTTCCTAATCAAAGGGACCTTTGCAATCTGTACACCTCGCACTTCCCTTCTGTTTATGCTGCGGGCTGTATATGTTACACCTAAGTAGCATTTATCAGCCCGAAGCTTTTTCTCCCCCACAATCAGGCAGACATTGGGTAGGGATAATGATGTAAAGCTATAAGATGCATTTGTGTCACAGGTCCAAATGTCGTGCGCTCACCTTTTTCTGAAGGACACAGAGAGCTTGAGATAATGGGATAGAATTGTGAATATAAAGCAAGGACTCCATCTGTTGACACAGTGACAAGAGATGTGCAAGAGAAGAAGTCGCATATATTAAGACATATTTTGCCTTAAGAACTAGAAGATTGATCAGTGCCTAACAAAACTAACAATTTTTTTTTTTTTTTTTTTTTACTTCTGGAAGCTCTAAAAGAATTGTATTGACTTTTGGCAGTTAATTGAAGTTTTAAATAAAATGATGGCCTATCTAAACTAAGCAATATTCTTATGTAGGTAGTGTTATTGGTCATCTCTGCCTGCATCTCAAACTTGTACAAGCGTTGGGTTTTTTCATAAAATGTGGCTCAACTTGGGCATCGACCATCTGTTTTTTTTCTGCGCTAATCGTGGCATCACCTCTGTGCTGGTCAACGGTTCCTATTCCACCTCCTATGAACTAATCTGCAGAAAATAAAAGAAAAGGAAATTGCTTCTAGATGTGCAACTAAGGCAACTCCTTGATGCATCGATTTACTGGAGCTGAATAAAAATTACCACACTTTTTTTTTTTTTTACACATGTATACTTGTTTTGTACAGTCTCAAATCCTCACAAGATTTCATGCAGTTTGTTGTAATTTGTGGGTATGAATGCTTTTCCGATGCACTTGTGGTAACATATACTTTTGCAGTTATTGCAAAAGAAGTGCAAAGCTCTGAAGACAGTTTATTGCTTTTGCTTCATCACTCTCCAAATGTTGTTAGGGGATAGAGAGTATGGCGTTTGAAAATGTAGGTTCAAGAAAGTTTTTAAAGCCGTCGTAAATCTTGAAAAGTCTTTGCTGGTGTTGATGATGCCGATAGGGCCATATCTTATTATCTCAGTGAAATCCCCCATAAACCCTTCAGTTTTAGTATTCATATATAAATCCCTTTCAAAATGATCCATTGGAAAGTTTTTTTGTGTGCACAGATCTCCTTGGCCGTCCTTGGTCAAGTCAGCCGGTGATGAATCATGCATCGGATCAAAGTGGGGCCGCCATCCTCGAAAGAAGGCACAGCAGTGTCTGCCTTCGCCGTGGTTTCACCTGCCGCCCTGCGTCAGCGGCCACAGGTTAGCTTTCCTCGACGGGTGTCACAGCCGCCGTCCCTACCACAACACCAAACCCTACGGAAGTGGGTTTTATTTAGTCCTCTCCAACGACAAGACTCTTCCTCACTCCACTGCCCCTGCAGCTGGTACTTGTTGGTGCCCATCTGTTAAGGGTATTGTTTATGTGCCTGGTGATCCAGAACTCATTAGCATCCCACCTTCCTCTTTTACACTATTGTTCTTTCTGCTAATATGGAGACTCTTCTGCAGTCTGTCTTTGGGTGGAATATAAATTTGTGGCACAATGTGCCTCTAAGAAAAAAAACAAAAAAGAAAACAACAGATGTTCAGGCTTGTTAAAAAAAAAAAACGAGTGATTAAAATTCCTGATGCACAAATATGAGTTTGATTTTCTGAGTCCTTGGAAGTAGCGGCAAACCTGCTTTATAACTTAAAAGTTTAGCAGTGCAAAAAAAAAAAAAAACTGCTTATGCAAAGACATTTACAACAAATCTATTGCTCTTAAAAGTTGCTAAATGTTATGTTTTCAGGTTGTTATGAAAAATGCAACTTTTCTGCATGGGAAGAAACTGAAAACGGATTTTTATTTATTTATTTTTTTTTCAAATTTACCCTGATGAGCAAATGTGATGATTAAAAAGAAAAAAAAAATCACATGGTGTTAAGACTGTTTATTTGTTGTCTTGGAAAACACACATGCACTGAACTGATAAGAAATCTGCTGATCTGGCAATGTTGGGACAGACCATTTCTTTTTGCCTCCTATTCCCATAGAAAAGTAATTCTAGATTGTTCCGTATACATTAATGAGTTAATGGACATTCAATCCTAGGGAACCTCAAGACAGTTGACAAAATACAATCTTCTGTAAAGAAACAAATGGCGGCTGACAAGAATTACATAATTAGTCAACAAAGAGTAATCTACACTAGGTCAACCTCTCCTGTGTGTTGAAATATGTAACATATTTGCATAATGCAATATTGTTTTCGGCAGAAGCGTCCTCTGTTCACGGGCAATTTTTAGGTCTTTCATTCAAAAATGCATTGAAGAAGAAAACACTACCATTCCTTTCTTTATTCAATTACACACTCAAAGCCACCTCACTCAGTAGACTCAGATAAATGTTGCTGCAACTTCACCACAGTAGCCCAATTCTCTCTCACACTTACTGTGAGCTAGAATTGTTTTACTGGAGTGAGTCTGCAGGGCACATTTAACTACCCATTGTAAACTTCTGTAGCGCTCTTTGATTTGGAGCAGTATTGTTTAGCAGCTTCTGTGCACTACGCAGTGTCACACTCTTCGTCTTTATTCGTGTGAGCGGTGCCTTGAAACTTGGCTAAGACTGCATTCTGCTGTTCGCAGCATAAAAGAAACAAGCCTCCATGTCGACAGCATCTCACAGACTTTGAAAAATACATTTAAGATCCTTAAATATGTGGGACCATTTTCAGTTTCCTGTACAGCTATAGAGTAATTTCAGTGGTTTAAGCTGCATCAACAGGCAATTTTTCTCTGAGCAATACAACTGGGACAAAGCTTCTAGTGTCACAAGATGTTTGGGCTGGAAAAGACGACACCTGGACTTAGATTCAACAGCTTGACAGAAACGCAGCAATCAAAATCTGGCCTTTAAGAACTAAAATGTTTAGTTCTCCCAGCAACAAGCACAACCGAGTCATGGTGTAGTTTGGAGCTGTGCCCTCTTTTCCTCAGCTGGGAGCCCAACTCTGTAAAGAGTTCAGAGGATTATTTCTATCTTCAAAGGGCCTGAGTGTGGTGCGGTCTTTATGACCATTGGGAGCCATTATTTTTCATAGAAGTTGTTTGAAATCAGAGCATCAGCGGAAAACCCAAGAGAACTAAAATATCTTACTTAGCGTAGAAATCTAACATTCTGCTTGCTTTTTTTATGTCTAGGTGTTTCAATCATTTGGAGAGCCTTACAATAATGCCATGTAATACAATCCAACTCAGAGATTCTTAATGTTTGTGGCACAATATGCATTTGTCTCTGTGGAATGCCATTTTTCTGGTCAAAAGTTAAACTGTTCACCAAAAAAACAGAACAGGATTAACAATAAGGATTATTGTGCAAATAAATATAAACCAAGTTGTTTCTTTTTTGTCAGTAGCTTCAGTTTTTTGTTTGTTTTATACCAACCTTCACAGCATAAACAGTGTGCGCTCAATTGAGGCGATGACTGCATCAAAGGATAGGCCCATCGGAAAACTGACAGCGGCGTATTGATAAGCCAAGTTTCCTCCATTTCATACAGCAAACCTGCCAATCCACTGGCAAAGTGCCCCACAGAATAGACCTGTTTAATCTCCACCTCTTGTATGAGCCCAGTTAGCTTCCATTTAATGGACTAAGCTCTTTTGTCTAACCCCAAGCTGTTCATCTGTTTAGAAATCAACCAATTATCGCCCCATCAGTCTGCTATTTGCAGTCCCAGGTCCCGGGAGTCTTTCAAATACATATGCAGTTGCAGCCACTGTGCGAAATGCTCAAGGAACAAATTGCTTCAATAAATACCCCGCGTGTATCTTAACAGGTAATATTAATAAATTTTCCAACAGCAAGTCACCCAAGCCTTGATAGATGTGTCTGGCTGCTGGGCCGATGAATAATGCAAATGAAGCTAATTCTTCCAGACCTGGTAGCTAAGCCCGGTACGCATTTATATGCGTTGCAAGTGAAAGATGTGTGGAGTTGCTTTTCTGAGAAAGAAGCATGCTGTATTTTAATAACAAAGCCGACAGACCTTGGCCTTGCTTTTCTTTAAAGGTTGATGTACAGCTTCAAACAAAAAGTTTGAACGTAAAATATAATAAAACATTTCTTCGGCTCGAAACAGAGCCGATTGTGATCTGGTTATTGGACAATAACCAAGATAGAGGACTAGCACCCATCTATTGGCTGGCGTTAATTATTTCAAATTAATGCCAGCAATTAATAAAAAAAAAAGAAGCAGATTTAGGGCTTAAAACAACTCTTCTATTCTTCATGAACCTTTTTCCTCATCCATTAAAACCAACATTAGTGATCTAACCCATTTGGCAAACAGTCCATCTAAACATTCTTTCCAAATCATTTCAAACTCAGTCATGGCTGGAAGTTTTGAGAACATAAATTTTTAAGACATAGTATTAAAAAAAAAGTTTATTTTTTTAGTTTCCCATTTCTTGCATATTACATTTTGTGTTGTGGGCCTTTTATATATCGTCCTTATAATGCTCTCTTTTAGAAGGTTTACTGGTTGGTGATGATTTTACCTAACTCCTTAAAGTTTTTTTTTTTTTTTTTTTTTTTTTTTCCCCCCACTTTCATCCATACTGGTGAGATCCACTACTTAAAAACCTTGATAAAAAAAGATATTCACATAACTTTGAAGAACGGATCTTATTTTTATACTTGTACATGGTTGAGCCCATGTGGATGACAAATTCAAAGTCTTACTCACCCAAAAATATGCTGCAGATGCTTCAGCTGCTCACTGATTGAAGAGAGCCCAACCATAAATACCTATTTGATTTCCATGTTTTTGAAAATGCATTGAGATAAATCTTTGAGCAGGGCACCGCACTGTCCTGAGAGATTCTCAGCATATACAATAAAAGTCTTGTTAATTTTAAATTGATACAGAGCCACTGCCTAATATTCTCGTCTCACCATCGCGCCTGATTTGAGGCTGGGAAATGTACCTCAACCAAACTGCATTAGTTTTAATGATATGAACTCGCTTCCCCTTTTTCTAGTTCAGCTACTGCTTTTAATAAAGCACATATCTGAGTTGATCAATTTAGATTTCCCCAATGTAGTTTAAAAAGCTAAAACTGAAAAGTCTTGGATAGAATCTACAGAATCGAGGTAAAGAAATAAAAAATGTTCTGTTCGTTGTCCCCAGCCCAGTCTCAATTGACATGAAGATGACATGCACAATAGTACGCAATGTCACCCCGGCTGGTACCTGTCGGGAATAATTCCACTCCATTTACCTGGCCATTTGCAAATTGGATATGACACTCTAGATGAGTTTCTCAACTTAAGATTCCAAACCAAATATCAGCACCTCGTCTCACCGTCTGCTAATTTAAACCGCCTGAAATCAATTTACAGGACCCAGTTGATGGCTTTGGATCGTCCCAGTGTATCTCTCTCCCCCACTCGTTCAGCCGGGACCTATTCGAGGAGAACGGCTAATTCAACTACCACTCTATAAATTCTATTACATGGTGCCGGGATATGGCGGAGAAGGGGCCGCGCCTAATGAAGAGTTCGCAGTACCTGACAGCCTGCTTCGAGTTTCGAAGGCTGCGGCACATCATTCGGAGCAGAAAGTGTCGCGATGTGGAGAAAAAGTGACAGAGATCCGCATGGCTGAAGTAAAGAGGCGAAGGCTGGTCTAACCTTTATGATTTTATGTTTGTTCCAAGTGTAGCTATTTCTTCCCAGTAACAATTAGTTTAGTTTCTTTCTTTTTTTTTTTTTCCAGTGTAAAACATTTTCCACTTGTTGCTGAACATAGCTGGCCTATTTAATCATTGAAATGTGTCGATTTGGAGTTGTTAGCCGAACTCCAAATCAACACAAAGGAGAATCTATGACAACACTTGAAAATCTCTGTCCAAGCTGAAGTAGACTGAGCCATTTTACAAAGAATGGGCAGAAAATTCAGTCAATTGGTAGGACGGAATCCCCTAATGACGCGGAATATGCATCAGTAGACTATTGACTGCTCAGTGAAAGGGCATGCCTTACCTCAAGTTTTTATTTAAAAAATAATTTTGGGAAGCCTGCATTATTGCCCTTCTCTTCTTAAATACATACAGTGAATCTTTGGCGCTCACAGGGTTTGGGGACCACAACCCCCCCTTGAATAGTTAAAATCCACAAACATTTTTATAACTACTTACTTTAATGATTTACAAATGAAATATACCTTCATTAGTACATCCATAGGAGACTGTCTTAACCCTACTAGAAAAGCTAATTATTTCTGCTCTTGCTCACTCAATACCAATGAACTCAAATGGCATTCTTGGGTTGGTGGCTTAGGAAACACCAGCCAAAAAGTTTACAGATTATTGTTGCACAATGGCATTCTAACTTCCAGGTGCATTATCTTTTAAATATTTCAAGTATAAGAAAAACAACAAAAAAATATGAATGGCCAGGTTTCCCACATGTAATTTGGAATTTATTTCCATAGAAAATCCCCCAAAATGATTTAGTTTGTGTTCGTATATCAGATAAATTTTAATACAATAAACTGAACATGCAAAATGATTCAGGTGGTATGAACACATTTGCACAGTGTTGCATATTCACAAATGTTCTTCCTAGAAAACCTTTGTTTCAGGTTCTGTTGTTGCTGAAGATGCCATTGTATGCAAAGAGCTTTGGCCTGTGGAGATAAGTAGATACGAACAAGAAGATGTACACAAGGAATAACACGGCAAACTGTGAATGCATCATCATCATGCTGCATAAACACAATAAGCAAAATCCTATCTGTAGGTCCCTGGTATGTTATTTCTTTTGTTTTTTTCCTTCTGATATTTTCTATTACAAGAGTCAGACTTAACAGAAAATTAGCCACAATGCGTATTCTTACGTTTGTGAGACCTTGCTGTACCAGTTCAAGCTGAAAAAAAAAAAAAAAAACTTCATCCACTTGTGGATAATCCTGTAAATTTATTCAAAACGCAGTGCACTGCTGGTTCGTCCATTGTTGTTTCTGATTTGTGAATAAATGAGGCGGCAAGGTATCTTCCATCTCTGCTCCAGTTTGGGAAAGGAAAAAAAAAACAACAACCTGCATGGTATACAAAAACTCTTAATAAATGCTTAATTTTAAATGTGGTTCCTTGTTTAGGCAGCAAATATATCAAGCTGTGATAAAATTTTATTGATTCTTAACTGTGTCCATGAAAGGTTTTAAAAGTCAATAGTCAAGAATGTCCAACTATCCATCCTTCTTTTTCTACAACTCCTTATTCCTTGCGAGGCGCTGGTCCCCATCTACCGTTACAAAGAATTTCCATTGGTTAGGATTGTCAATTGTAGCAAGTAACACTGCCTTCTGTCAACACAACGCCTGCTGAGAAGCCCTTGGGCCAAGCTTTCAGTTCTCAGTTACCTCATTGGACCTACATGCTGCAAAACTCTGGGAAATCTGCAGCTTTGCCTTAGTTAGATTTCAGGGAAGTGTTTGTGTAAAGGTACATTTGAGGCAACTGCTGTTGCCCTCTATGGATTTCTCCCATTGCGTTCATGATGTTTACTAGCTGCAGTGTATTTCTGGATTTCTAACAGTTTGTTCAGCATGGTGCATCCTTGATGCAATTCTTTACCACCGAATCCTAAACTTTAAAAAATATATATATATATATATA
>CAEGAE010034088.1:0-20130 GCA_903067095.1 Girardinus metallicus | reverse complement strand
GCAGAGAGCAGCAGGCTGCAGCAGGCAGCAGCAGGCAGCGGCAGAGAGCAGCAGGCTGCAGCAGGCAGCAGCAGGCAGCGGCAGAGAGCAGCAGACTGCAGCAGGCTGCAGCAGGCAGAGGCAGAGAGCAGCAGGCTGCAGCAGGCAGCAGCAGGCAGCAGCAGGCAGCGGCAGAGAGCAGCAGACTGCAGCAGGCAGCAGCAGGCAGCGGCAGAGAGCAGCAGACTGCAGCAGGCAGCAGCAGGCAGAGGCAGAGAGCAGCAGGCTGCAGCAGGCAGCAGCAGGCAGCGGCAGAGAGCAGCAGGCTGCAGCAGGCAGCAGCAGGCAGCGGCAGAGAGCAGCAGACTGCAGCAGGCTGCAGCAGGCAGAGGCAGAGAGCAGCAGGCTGCAGCAGGCAGCAGCAGGCAGCAGCAGGCAGCGGCAGAGAGCAGCAGACTGCAGCAGGCAGCAGCAGGCAGCGGCAGAGAGCAGCAGACTGCAGCAGGCTGCAGCAGGCAGCAGCAGGCAGCTGCAGAGAGCAGCAGACTGCAGCAGGCAGCAGCAGGCAGAGGCAGAGAGCAGCAGGCTGCAGCAGGCAGCAGCAGGCAGCGGCAGAGAGCAGCAGGCTGCAGCAGGCAGCAGCAGGCAGCGGCAGAGAGCAGCAGGCTGCAGCAGGAGCCAAGGGACTTCTCCAGAGCGTCAGATGTTTGGAAGCATGAGGCTTCGTTAACTCACACACACCCCACACGCATAACAAGACAGTACACACACACCTCTCAGAATTTCTCATGCAGTTTTTTTTTTCCTGAAGTCCTTTTAGTAGAAGACAACACAAAGTGCAGGTGAGACTGAGCAGCAATCAAAGCTGGAAATGAAAGAAAGCAGAGTGCCTCACATGTGCGAATCCCAAGCAGAAAGGATTCACTCATGACTCATTTCCTCCTGCAGTTTGTGAAACTACGGACCGATCTTCCAGCCTGGACAACCATGGCTTTCATTTCTTTGTTTTGATCAAACGTTCCCTTCCTGTAAGTCACCAAATACTAAAACAGTCTGTGTGTTGAGGTTTCTAAGATGTTGCTCATTTACAATTAAGCATTTGGTTGTAATAATGATACCTTATGTTATGTAATGTGGCCATATATCTTAGCTTGTCTCTCACTAACATAGTCAGAAGTGCAGTGCACTGGAGCTTTTTTTTTTTTAACTAAAATGTATTTTCTTGGAATTAGGATTGACCAACATGAAGCAGTGAGTAACTATGAAATGGAAAGAAAATGATATGTGTGTTACAGATTTACTTACAAATAAAAAGCTGAAAGGTGTGGTGTGTTTTTGTTATTAGTTTATTCAATTCCACTAAGACAAAACTTTTTCATCTTAGGAGCAGCTCTTTTGGAGCAAATTACCAGCTTTATGAAGAGACTTTCATTTCTGTCAAGTCATCTTTACTAAGCAGTTCATGCTCAGTCAGGTTGGATGGAGAAGAACTGTAAAAATATATTTTCATTTACTTCTCCATATTTTATATTTAAGTCTGAACTTTGACTAAGCCATTCTGGCACATTAATCAATACTGTTGTAAACCATCTCATTGTATCTATGGATGGCAGCTGGATTGTCTCATTCATTTCATCATTTCCTGTCCGTCATATGGAGACTTCCTGTTCATCACTGTAACTCCTCTGTCCTAAAAACATCCAGACAAGCTGAGCATCCATCCAACTGCAACACAAAAATGTGGCGTGATGCTCTTAAGAATCTTATTTACACTCACAAGTGTAAAGAAATATATGCTTTTTAGTTGTGGTAAAATGACAAATATACCACTGTTTGATTAAATTGTGGAAATCAAAATATATAAATATACATAAAATCTAAAACTATATTCAATTAATAATATTATCCAACTTTTACAGTGAAACATTCAAAGCCCTTGTTTATTTGAAACAGCGTCTGTCAGCCTTACCTCATTCACAAACCTGGACAAAAACTCCATTCAGTGCACTAAATAACAAACACATACCTGCCATTTATTTAAAAGCTGCTTGAAAACTAAGGGCTAATGAGTCCTCTATGTATAAATTTATTGGTTCGTTTAATAATAGTCATGATTATGTTTGCATGTAAAAACCGACTGTGAAAAGCTCAGTGTCAGTTAGAGTAAGTGAGGTGCATGCGCCACATTATCAAGAGGGATAAATTAGGTCCTTCTCTGTGAAAATCCCTCCGAGGCGTTAAATCACCACCACATCCACTGCTGTTTTCATAAACTTCCAGCCACCCTGAGATGTCTGTTCCCTCCCCGCGCCTGGATCCAAGCCAGCTACAATATTGTTTCATTTCTCACAGAGGTTCCAGAGGAAAGAGGCCTTTCTCCTCATTCATACTCACAGATGTTCAGACTCAGCTTTTTATCTGCGTTTTTTATACTAACACGTAGTTATAAGTGCACCCAGTTACATTTTGCTGTCTGTACACCTGCTTTCAGTCTTAAATCAATACTTGTGGTTAGGTCAGGACAGTCATGTTTATTCTCTGAGGCATTCAAGCAGCTCAGCTCATCAGCTTGTTTGTATGAACATATCTGGGAACAGTCACCAGGCTCTGTCTTTGGTTTCCTGCTCCTCTCAGCATCCTGCTATCAGCTCAGCTCTGCTTCGTCCAGCTAAACTCTCACTCTGCACATCATACAGCGTATGAACCTTACCTTAATCTCAATAACTTCAAGTTTTCCATAGATAATCACTGAACCAGTTAGCAGACTGGTAAAGTAAAACAAGGCACAGTATCCACTACCTGAGTAAAAGTCACTTCTCCTGTTTGTTTGATCTCAGGGAAATTAACTGAATTTATTTTAATCTCCTCCATTTTTTGCATCTGATTTGCTCCTGCTGCATTTTTTATTACTGAAAACAAATTGAGCTAAATACACGCAGCAGCAAACCGACCCGTCAAGTCCAGCACAAAGCTGTGATTTACACCGACAGCAACTTTTAATCAAGTCAGTGTGGCAGGAGGAGGAAGCCTGGACAGGTTGCCACTCCGTGGCAGGGCAACACACACACACACACACACCCCCACGCACACACAAAAAGAACAAACAAATTTGCACATGACCCTGGCCAGTTTGAAAGACTAGTTAACTGAAAAGTCATACTTTTTGACTGTAGGACGAAGCTGTAGAAAACCAACATGCACCGGATAACATGTTTATTCTAGAACACTAAAAGTCACAATTTGAACCCAGAACCTTCTTGCAGTACAGCACCGATGTTCAAAGCTTTAATAAATCACACTTTAACTGATAGAGAGCAATCTCTGATTATTCACCATATTTTCTGCCGGTCACTGCTGACCACAATGACTTTTTGAATGTAACTAGTACGTCTGAGAAGAAATTTTTAATATTGTGTAAATGACCTATTTCTTGCCAGTCTTCTCAGAAAGTGAGACTGTCGTCACTCATAGAACAAAATATTTCAAGCTTTTATCTGTTTTGCAGTTTTAGTGACTATGGTAAAGAAAACCCTAAATTGAGTGTCTGAGAACATTAGAATAACACTTTAGACCAAATCAAAACAGATGCTTTAAGCACAAATGACAGGCGCCTGAAAAGAATGAACTCGACTCCACTCAGTATTTTACAATAATTACTGTATCAATGCACCGTGGCATTCAGGACAGCAGCCTGTGGTTCTGCTGAGGTTCCGGAAGACAAAATTTCTGGTGGGTCTGATGTCTCTCATCTTCCTCTTGGCCACAATCCAAAGATTTTCTGTGGGGTTTAAAGGTCAGGGGAGTCTGCTGGCCAACCAGGAACAGGAACTCCATGGTCACTGAAGCAAATGTTGGTACCTTTGGCAAAATAAGATCAGCATGTCCATCCAGCTTGTTAACAGAGGGAAGCAGGAAGAGCTCTAGAGTTTCCTAGTAGACTTGACTTCAGAAAACCTGTAAATTGAATAATAAACACTGAAAAGGGTAAGTAGATGTGAATTGAACATCACGTCTTCACTGTGTAAAGTTCTCCGTCTCTTTCCTGTCCTGGTGGAATCTCTCCTCCTGCTCATCACTCACTGATCAGATTCTCAGGAAACTGATCCAGATGTGAGAACAAGTCATGCATTTTGATGCTCATGTTGCTCCATAGTTCAGAAAGTTGACCTGATTGAGCAAAACCAATGTAATTTTTGGATTCAGCTCATCAACATGACAGTAAATCAGATAAAAAACCCCAGACAATGTTTTGGTTGTTTACCAGTGTAATCTGCACGGATGCATAAACACACATTGGTAAGACTGGCACAGAATCCATGCAGTCAAAGTGAATACAGTATCTGCAGGACTCTGAGTGTCAGGGTGTCATTAGAACACTTTGTCATCTCAAGTCGAGTTTGTTGACTCATTTTCATGGTGAATTTATGATTTAAAAACAAGCAGCTAATCCTCTTTAGTCCCCTCATTTTCGAAGTGAGTAGCTCTCAGTGACTTGACAACATGCTTCATTTGGTGATCATGTGGCCATCATTATAGGACAAAAAGCAAACACCGCAGCTTCCAGGATTAGACGGCCAGGAAAAGTAGGCCAAGTGGAGCTGTGGAATTTGGGTTGGAGGGACAGAGATGGTGTGACGTGGCAGCAGGAGAAATAACCGTTCAAGGTGTCACATCCAGGACGAAGTAGAAAAAAGGAGTGGGGGAGTGGATGGATTGCATCGAAGTAAAGAGGCTTTTGGAAACATTTCTGTTACTGCAGCTTCTGCAAAAAAAATAAAAAAAGCTGGGGGTCGTACAACTGTCACAGCTCTTTTCTTCCCCCACACTGCTGCTTTTTGGAATCCCCACCCCCAGTCTTCCAATGCTAGGGGTGCACAATGCATGCTGCAGCCCCAAGGAACAGAGCATCAGCTCAACGCCACAGCACAAGGAAAGATGGAACCGAAACAATAACGAGGCAGTGGGAAGGGGATTAGCATAGCGTTGAAAGGAAAAAAAGGGATTCATTCATCAAAACACTCTGAGCTCGCTGCAGTAAAGATGCAGACATGCATCCTGTAGATCTGAGTGTTTACTGAGTACAGCAGAGAGAGCCGAAGCATTTGTATACGCCAAAGACACAAGAGTGTGTTTAGGGAAGAAGCTCACTCCTGGAAATGTGGGATATGTGATTCCAAACGTAACAAAAAAACAGTTTCCCCCAACATCATGATTCGGGTGGGAGTGTGTTGTTAATCCAAACACACTAACATCATTTCTGAGAGCAGGTTTGGCTCCACGCTTGCTTTGACAGGTGTGTATGGAATAATGCAGGATGGTACAAGACATGGATAAAAAAAAAATACTGATGTCAAATATTTTCAGTCCGTTTTTTACTATGTTGCTACAAATATTTATTTTTAACTCAGGATATTTCCAAAAACCAGTTGTGAATATTAAAAATAGATGAATCTGGTGCTTTAATTATTCTCACAGCTTTAATTTATTCACATTCTGTCACATTAAAACCTCAAACTTCAATGAACTTTATGAAGATCTTATGTCATAGGCAACACAAGGTGAACCACGGTGAAATATAGTTCGTCCTTCCACATGATGGCTACCGTCCTGCACTGCAAACCTCACCAAATCTCAGCCGATTCTCCACCTGAGCAGTGGCTCTCTGCAGCTCCCCCAGTGTTACCAGGACTTAGCTCCTCCTCTGATTAATTCTCAAGTTTGGCTTGTCTGTTTCCAGATGGCTGAAACTGGAGTATAATGACTAGAGTAAAATAAATATCAAGAAAAGTACAGAAGTAACTTGAAGATTATGTATCTGTATCAATCATGATAGCGATAAATAACAATTCTTATGGCAAGAAACTTATCACAATAATTGATAAATGATATGATAAATTCCCACCCCTACTCAGTATTACCGATGCAAACAGTTCGCTAGATGGAGACTTAATTTTCTGTTTGTTTTAGAAAATAATTAAATGTATAGAAATAAACATCTTTGATAAGTAAACGATGAATAAAAAAGATTAAGTTTAAACAGCAGTCAAGTCATGACAAATGTTTATAAGCGTTAGGAGTTACAGGAATTTAAGCACAAACAGGTTTCATAAAAACAAATCAAAAAATAAATAAGACACTTCACATCGTCGTTCTTATTCTCGTCCGAGAAGCGAGCAGCTCTGCTGCTTGAGCCAACTGACTCATAATCCATGTCGCTTTTCATTTAGCTGGAAGAGCAGTTGGCGAATAGCGATATGGAAATAAGAGGAGCTGATCAAAGCTCTCCCCTACTGGATGAGCTCCTCATCTGTCTCTCCAAGGACTCTCAGTCTGCCAAGCGCTGAAGCTCCTAATACAGACGTTTCAGCACACATGCCCAACCAGTCGCCATCATTAAAATTTCATTCTGACATGCAGCATACAGATTCCTGTGAGCCCTACAGGCTCAGCCGTATCCACCTGACTGCCTCCGATGCGCCTCGCCTTCTCCCTTCCTCACGTCGCCCTGTTGATTGGACTGGGCCACAGTCTGAGAGACAGATAGGAATCAGAGGACGACTGACTTATTAGGCCACTTCTGAGAGGAAAAGGGCCGGTCCTGGTGAAACGGGAGGCAGGAATTTAAATATAGAAATCAGCTTATCTCAGCCTGACTTGTTCCTGTGAGAACTGAAAAACAGATAAATACGCTGCACAGAGTTTCTAGAAGAGGAGGGAATTATTTTAAGAATATCTCATGGATATTCTTAAAATATCCATGAGATATTTTCATTTTGTTGCTCAACACAGCAGCAACAATATAAAGCTAAGTGTTGATTATTCCATTAATGAAGAATTGCTGTTTGTTTATAATCTTTAATCATAAACAAACTTGTGAAAATCTTGACTATGTTTTGATCACGTATGTCAGGCCGTGTATGAATATTTGTATCGCATGCCTGAAAAGTTACTTCTGTCCAAAGAAACCATAAACGTTTGCAGCCACAGCAGTCATCTGTTGTTTGGACCCAGTGGGACACATTAATATTTGATTTAACCATTAACAATATGATGATAAAAAATGGGAGATTTGCTTGCTGTTACATTCATACAGTGAACACGTGGTTGTCATACAGACAGTCTCTGTAGGATTCAGCTCCTCGTGAGGAATTTATCCACTTTTTGCATTTTTCCAAATCCTGCTTAAGTTTTGCAAATGGAATACATCAGTCTACATGCTGCTACTTTGATGAGCTACTCTATGCTGAAGTTGGGGATATGTTGTTTACTGCTGAGTATAATCATTTTGTGGCTAAAATAAACATTATTTTACATCAACTTCTAAGATATGTGAAAATCATTTGAAGGCTCAGAATCAGTCCAGTACCGGTACAGATTACATTTTTAGCAATTGCAGTAACACTTAAGAGAAATGTATTTAATCAAAGAATGTCATGAATATGTGTGTATGTATTCCAGCTTAAGTTGGGCTGCACCGATGGCAGTTTTCTGGCCGACCCCTGGTTACCGATCTTTTAAAAAGCCTGACCTACTGATTTTGATTTTGGCTGATTTTAATCTTTTTTTTCTGAAATGTTGCTAAATACGGCAAGAAAGTCACTGAGTTGGCGACATTGTCGTGAATATTGTTAACCTCAAACGTTCAGACATGACCTGGTTGGTCTGTCTGTCAAACCTTTCACTACAGAGCAGAAGAGGACAGAGGATGATGCTTAAACCTTTGCTGATGAAGATAAGATTAGGGCATCAGATGGGCTTCACGTCTAAATATCGACCAATCATGATGCCCCAAAATTAAGGAAGTCGATGCCCAGAAATCAACTGGTCGATAAATCAGTTGGTCAATAAATATATCCTATTATACATGTATATAATGTAAACAGCACTGCCAGAGATGCAATAAGTTTATAGCAGGTGTGTGAATGATCTAATGATTGAACTGCTGATTGTAGCCAGTCCACATTGTTAGCAGAACTGGAGGGCCCCAAAACCACATTTTGCTTAGGGCCCCATGGAGGCTTGGGCCCTTTAATGCAAAGTTGCTCTAAAAGTTGCGTTGAAAGTCCATTAAAAGTGAAAACTTTGCATTAAAGTGTCATTGTTTACCGAATGACACTTCATGACAGTCATAGACATTCATAAAGACTCCTTCATGTTTATGACAGTGTCATGTCAGGCTTATATACGCCCCGTCAAATAAACTGTTACCACTTTGACTGAGGTTCAGTTCCTCCAGGTAAGGACCATCAACCTCAGGATGAACTGAGACTGCTGATTGGTCAGTTGCTGACAAACTGATTGGATTGATAAACCAGTTGCAGCATGTCAGCTGGTGTAATACTCCTGATAACTAGAATCAAACTGGAACATATACAGATGATTATATCAATAAACTGGAACGAACTGAACTAAGTTAGTGGAGCCCTCGGCTGGATGATCTTTGAGTTGCTCTCTCAGTTGTCATGTCAGTCTGTACTCCAGGAGGTAAACTACACCAACTGTAGTCAGACACAAACAAATCTGAGTCAGTTTGACTTCTCAGAGCTCTGTGATTTCTGAGCCCCATCAAGCTGCTACTCTTGTCCATATAGTGTTTAAATTCTCATTGTTTTGTGTTTCCACAAATACAATAAGATTCACAGATCACATCCTGTTTCTGGTGATACGCTGGATCTTGTCATTTGCTCTGTAACCTGTCTCTTCGCTGGACAAACCCCCAGAAGGAGTTCCTGCCACTATATCAATTTACTCAGTTTTTCATTCAATAGATTTTACTGCTGACTCAAAGCTTAACATAAAGCTCTCCTGAAGCAGCGCTGCAGTGTCGGCTCTGTGTTCTCACACCTCCAGTAAGGCCTCTCCCATACTTCACCCCAAGCCACAGTCGACATGCGGTTATGTGGTTACGGAACGTTTGTATTCACACACACCTATCACACACACATCAGACAACCAGGAGACGCCCCTCCCACTCCAGTATACATCACACCGTAAGCATATGTGATGTACCAAAGCAAAACCAGGATCAAGTTACAAGAGCAGAAACACAGAAAAAACACAAAAAGCAACAGTTTCCGATGAGTTAGAGTGGCCCAATCAAAGTCCAAATTGAAATCCTACTGAGAGTCCATGTCAAGATTTGAATTTTGATCTCCATAAATGCTTTTCATTCAATATGTTATATAAAATAGAAAAGAAGAAAGTTAAATTTACTGTTAGAAAAACAGGCTTTGAAAAGTAACAACCGTTTCAAACAAAAGTGCAAAATGATTCCTTCTATGATTGACTTGTCATGTAAATTCCAAACCCCAAGGTGAGGGAGGAGGGGGGGGGCATGTGGCACACTCCTCTGTGCAGGGGGACTTTATGAAAGCCTCTCACACACCCTGTGAGACGCTCCTCCCTCCTGCAGAGGATTGAGTGCACTGAAGTCTCTGCTCCCGTTATGATTCAGGCAGTCAGGACTGAGGAGGAACAGCTGAGTTTGTGTCAGCTCCCGATGTTTCTTTTTATTTTTGGATTGTAATACCACACACCCAGCTTACAAACTTTATTAGAAACACCTGATTTGTGCCAGAGAGTTAGAAGCAATAAAATTCTGCAAGAAGCAAAATATTCGATAAAGAAAGCCTGGCTCCAGTTTTGCTTTCTTCTCATGCTTCATACTTCACTTTGTTGATGTGATGTCACTCTGCACTGCAGAGAGGAGACATGAGAAAGGAACTTAACATGTCAGGTGGAGCATGGATGTCAAAAACAACCTCTGGCAGAAACAGAAAGGCACCTCCTCCAAAACACTCGGATAAAATATGGTAGAAAATATCAGTCATATCAAACTGAACCAAAAGCAGGTGTTTAATACCACAGCGCTGACAGTGAAGAACAGCTTATTTAGGAACAAGGTATATTTTGTACATGATTGTTTCTACATCTTATGGACACAACTGTATATCACTTGAGCTGTATTAGAGACTAATATAGAATCATCTATATGTGTAATTATACTACAGTCAGTCTGGTTAACCCTGCTGGACCTGACTCACCTGATCAGCTTATTGTGAATCAGTCCCAACAACAGTAGACTGGGAAAAGCACAGAGTTATACAGTGTTTGATATAGGTTTGATACATAGGCCGTTGCTTTGGAAGGTAATGGTATTTATTTCCTTTAAATTCCTGAAACTGAACAGCGATGTTTACAGTTTGTCTGTCTCTGACTGCAGCCGCCTCGATGCTCCGCTTCACAAACAGATGACAGCATTTCTCTGCAGTGCAGCTACGCACATCTCTCTTCTGGAGATTTCTAAAGTGCTGACTGCTTTAACTGAAGCATAAAATGCCAAAAGGGAAAGTCATGACAGGCCAGGCGGTCTGTTGAGAGATTATCAATAACATAGTTCAGTCGGACCATTTAACATAATGTGGATCAGGCCGGGCGCTGACACTCGTTATGAACTGTGTCGAGGCTCGGGGGAGAAATCAATGCATGCTGAAAATGGACAAAGAGAGAAAGCTGCAGAACATAACTCGTGTAAAAATAAGATGTTAGAACTGCTGTGCAGCACACTGGAGCAGCAGCTCGGAAAATCCTTCATGCCTTGATGTAAACAGTACAGTGTGTAATCAGCAGCAGCCTTGTGATAGCTCGGCGCAGTGTAATTTAGGCATGCTATTTAAGGACAAACACTGATGGGGCTCTATTGTGCAATCCTTCATTAAAAGGCAATAAGAGGAGTAATCTGTTAATGACTTCCCCTGCAGTTAATGAATGTTTCTTTGTCTACCAAGGTCTTTCTACAATAACATCCAAACAATACCAGGCATTGTCCCGCGGGGTGTGAGGGGAGCTGCTGTGTATGTAGTGTTGATGTTTTTAAGGAGCTTTTGGGAATATGTGACTGATTTGTGGAGTCCAAATGGAAAAAGCAAACAAAAAACAAAGATGAGAATTTCCTCTGCCAAAGCTGCAGCTTGCAGAGTCCTGGGATCCTCTGGCCTTGGACATGGAGTCCAGGCTTCCAGGTCAGCCCTGGTAGTCTCTGGTTCTGTTCAGAGTGGGGTAAGATTTAAGCTTAGGATATGGGTTTTATTAAGAATGTTTAATAACTGTTAGAAAATTCACACAAAAGGAAAAAAAAGTAAAATATAAACCATGTATTTTGTGTTAGCATGCTATTACTGTTTTGTGTGTACTGGGTACTGATCTGTTTTCTCACTTCCTGGTCCGGTCGGTTTTCGAAATGAAAATTTGTTTCAACCATCCACCCATTTTCTGTGCAGCGTTGTCCCTTAGTGGGGTCAGGAGGTGCTGGTGCCTCTCCAGCTAACATTCCGGGCGAGTTTGAGTCTGAGTTCTTCTTGTTGGTTGATTTTCTGCTCCGTGTGTCAGCACATTTTTGGTTCATATTTCCTAGTCTTAACAGAACCCTCTCCCTGCTCAGGCCCCGTCTGAACAGGCTCTGCAGTATTACACTGAATCATTACTGTCTTTTGGCAAAAAGTCATTGTTGGGAAGGAACGGCTGTTCTCTGATGTAAAACAAGACAAACTGCTCACACTTCCTGGACAGTAATAGCATGCTAACACAAACACACTCATCAAGTGTTTGTGTTAGTTTGTTATTGGTGTTTTTTGATTTGTAAAAGAAATATTCAATTGGTGAAAATAAACTGAGCTGGTGTCACATGAAGGGCCTCATTCCTGAAATGTGTGTCACTGTTCCTGCAACGTATTGAAGAGGCACGCTCTGCTTTGGTAGACTTTCTGCTGCTGTTATTGTGGTAGTCGTGCTGAAATGCTGCTGAAATCTAACACTGGCAACAGCATTCTGTGAACCATGGATTCATTTCCCATTTTTTTCACTCTCTGTGTTTCAAAAAGCCGCATCAACTGGGACTAAAAAAGCTAACTATCATGTTGGATCCTCAGAAAAGCAGAGATTTCTTTTGCTTTAATCCTCTTACTGGTTTCCCTGAGTATTTTTTTTTTTTGTCAGAGCTAAACTCTAAAGTCCTTATTCATCTGCTCTCTTTCTGCAGACGACATGAGCTGATATTACAGATGTAATTTGTGTTGATGGTAATTGCAGTGTCAAACATCTAAACACCAGAGCATAGGGAGAAATCTGACAAGAACATGCTCCTTATTAGTTAGTTATTAACTATATCATTCATTTGGCACATTTCACTTTCTTTTCTCTAGCAATGACAGGGAAGCAAATTACACTGGCACCCTATTCTATTCACTGTACAAAGTCTGTTAATGAAACTCAATGAGTGCTGCTTTTAAAGAAGTTCATTTTGCTACCAGTTAACAGCTGGATGGTACAAAAATGTCTGTTATTATTTCACTTTACTAACCAGTTATTGTCAGTTCTGTCCTTGACTAACTTCAAAAAAAATGTATATACACTGACTGTGAAGCAAAACAGAGCCAGAATGATGAAATCTGCTACATCATTTGCGTAATGTAGCAGATGGAACTTGGGATAATTCAATAGAGGCAGATCCTAGCTGAGAGACTCATGAGCCACAGAATAACTGCATGAGCAATCAGCAATCCCTTCAACAAGAAACCTTTGAGCTGGATCTGACCTGTGTAAGGACAAGCAGGACACAGTGGGTTGAAGTGATGAGTATGAGATGATGAGTATGAAATGTGTGATGATGTCACCAACACTATTATAACCAAAACCTGCTTTTATTTCCTTCTTCAACCCCATTGGCTCCTTTTATGTTAGACGATTTCAGAAGGTTAAAGAGCTCAGTTGGCTTAAATAGAGACTCATTGTGACTTTATCATTGAAACTCTGAGTGAAGAGGCCCATTGTCTCTGTCTCATTTAGGCTGTGTTCACACTGCAGCCTGAAGTGACCCAATTCTGATTTTTTGTCAAATCGTACTTTTTTGTCGCGGTCATTCATAATTCCGAACTTATACTCGATCTCTAGTGTGAACTGCAAACGACCTGAAAGTGTCCCGCATGCGCAGTAGAGGATGTTATTTAACTCATTCAATTCAATGCTTTTTCGTAATTTTATTCTTTTATTATAAATCTAAATGATGAACCTAAACCACATTTAGCTTCATATAGTAACATAAAGACATCAATGATGGTGGTAAGCTTAAATCAAATGTAGATACTAAATGGCTTCAGCTTTTCTCACATGTAGAAATGCATGTCAGTTATCTAAGTGACGCCGTCCTTCTGCAGCTGGAAACTCAAACAATTGTTTTCACTCTGATTCATAAACACATCCCATCATTTTACATCATTTTAGTTTTCTTTTGTTTTTTATTTTAAATGTTTAACTTTACATCTTTTTTGCTTTATTTATGGTGAGGTGACCTGTGTATCCTAGAAGGTGCCTTTTAAATAAAATACGTTGTCATTACTCTTATTATTGGCACTGTTGGAAGAAAACAAGTAGGTGCCGTTGTCACGGTTATTTGGACAGAAGTCTGCATTTTATTTATGCAAATCTGCATAATATGTATTCATGGGCCGTGCCGGGCGATGCATGCAGCACCTGCATATGTGGATGTATGGAGAAAAGCAGTGCTGCCACATGCGTCTGCAAGGCTTTTACACGTCTGATTCAATATTTGTGGCTATGCCAACTTCTAGTGTGACAGCTGCTCTTTTTTTTTTTTTTTTTTTTAAAGTTTTATTGACAGCTGCTTGATCTCTTATGCATGAAGCCCAGATGATTTCATCTTGCCCTCCAGGTTAGTATTCTGGATTTTCTCTGGTACCTTCCGTTTTCTTCCTCTTGTTAAATATGTAAAGAGGTGAGGAAAACTGGGGTGTTTTTTCCTGTTTGCCACCAGGTTGTCATTTCCTGAGAGCGTTGGTCTGAAAACACCTCTCCTTTCAGAAGCATATGTATAAGATTATTTAAAACTGTTCTTTCAGCTGCATTGCTGCAATGTTCAAGCACTGTAAACAAGATTCCATTCAAGAAATGCTGTTAATTAAACATCTTAATCCCAGTAATGGATGTACCACCGTGACACAGTGGAGACCCCGTCTTTATCGAGCTGACACAGTGTGAGGAGTTGAGTTCGGCACAACGTGCTGCTGAGCGTTTGACTGAAGATCCAGCTCTTGATGGCAGGATAATCAGCTTCCAATCCCTCTCCGCTTTGATAGCAGCCCCAGGGCCTTTCTCCAGTCCAAGAGCCCTCATTAAAACCCCAGCCGAGAGTCCAGACAGGCCCTGGCACACTGTGTCCTTTCTTCACAGTACACAGAGACAAACCACGGTGGGAAACTGGCAGAGATTAAGACTTATCAGCCAAGTTTTGTGATGTTGGATCACAAAGATAAAGCAAGCATCTCGGTACGCCTTGAAGATTCCTTTGTGAGTCTCTGTTAAGTCCAAGAACGTCTCTTGTCTCTCTACGTAAGTGGTAGCTTGTACAACATGAATTCAAATCGTTTGAAAACGTATTGATAATAAACTGCTAGCTAACGTTTGAAGGTAGTTTCCAGCTTGTATTGCTAATAGTAGTATGCAGTCTGGTTACTACAGTTTTCTAAACAAGGAACAAAAACATTTTCAGACTAATTCATTAACTGTCAGTCAGCTCTAGTGTCCCATGGACCACAGACTCTGTGTGGCATCATTTTCGTCACTCAGACCCCCGGTGGGCCACGGATTCCTCCGGATGTTTAAACCACATTTTTTGGCCACATTCCCTGAAGTGGAAAGTACAATAATACTTTTACAGTATTATTAAGAAAACAGTGGGTCAGATCATGAGGAGGAAAGCACACTGAGTTTATAAAAAATAAACAAATAAAGTGGGTAGAGATCTGTTGTTTTACCTGTGTGGATTTTTTATACCAGAGGGACAACAATGATATAAAAAACTGCATTTATATTCTAGAAAAATGGCACTTATTTTTCCGTCTTCTCCTCTGAGCATCTATAAACCAGCACATTATCACCACCCTGGTGGTGAGAACTGCATGTCTATGAGTGAAACATTCAACTGATGTAAAAACTGGGACTTGTGTTTGTCTGTACGAGGGTCAAGCAGCCTGCGTCCATGGATACAGGTTGATGTTACTCCCAGATTTAAGATTACAGATTAATGGGTCAGGGAATAAATGAACACCTCCACATGTTCCTGCTTCTCTGTCATCCACTTTGATTAATGTTTTCTGAACAACGATTCTTTTTAAAGTAAATACTAGCGGTTCCATACCGTCTCATTTACTGTGATACCAGTGGAATTTGTGACATCGGTGGGAAAATTAATATTGCGATATGAAATGATTATGTCATGTGACTGAGCCTGTGCAGCGTGAGGCGTTGTGTGGTGATGCTTCCCAACTGCCATAAAAACAAAAACGAAGCTGGTCAGCTGGTTTACAGTCTGGGCTGAATTTTGCAGAATTAGCTGCTCTCTGTGATAAGGTCAGGACATACAGTAGCTTCAGTGGTGTTTTGGCCTCTGCAGCTCCCGTACCCGGCATTACCTGGTTTCACAGAGCTCAGTTCTCTGTCATGTTGACATACGGAGTTACAAAATGACTATTAAAATACAGTAGATCTCATTTTTATGGATTAAACATTTGGTTTAATTTGTTAGATGTGTTTTTGTAGAATTTTGCAACTGAACAATTAACTTTACAGGTAAACTAAAGAAATATTATATCACAACGAGATTACTCTACTGTCACAAAGTAAAAAAATACTTAGAGAAGCAAAATTATTGACTGGGCAAAACTATAACTAAAGGCTTAAGATTGCAATGAACCTGCAATCTTCATTGCAGGTTCTTGACAATGAAGATAATTGAATATAAAACTGTAGGTAGTGCAGCATGGTGCAGTTATGAGCCCTGGTTTCATTTTCTGCCATGTTTTCTTTGACATCACCAATATTATTATCCAGAACAATGAAAATCATGTTTGAATTTGGGTTTAATGTGTTTAGAACATGAAACCTGGTGTTTAAAGTTTGATGCTCCTCAGTCTGAACAGGTTATTATCCTTTGAATAAGTCCTCGTCAAAACACAATGAAGAAAAGTCTAAATTTTAGATCCTGAGTAAAACTCCTCTGTCTTTAATTCTGATACATCTTGCTAACCTTTTAAATGTGTCTAAGAATAAGCTGAAATTCTCCATTGAGTCTTCTGGAGCTCTTAAACACAATTCATGTTGCCAAGCAAAGGATTTTCACTGGCATCCATCCTGGACGTGTTTCTGTTTCCAGGCTCTGCCGCAGCTGCAGAGCTTCTACCACAACATTATAAAACTGACCTAATTTCCCAGCTTGCTGCAGGCAGTGATATGGCTCCTTTTGTGATTTCAGTTTTAGCCTAAATAATTGATTCAGTTCTCCTTTGTCCATAATGTTTCCTGTTAAATTTCTGCCGGTGATGGCAGCTTTATAGCTTGTGTCATTACAAATAAAATCAGATAAATGTGTAATAACTGTTGTTTCCATGCAGACGCAGACTTAACACAACTCAGTTTTGTTTCTGAGAACATTTTTTTTTCCTCAAGGCTACGTTCAGGTCATGGTTAAGCAGCAGCACTCATTACGCTTGCAGCACACGAGCAAATATGTTTCCATTTCTGTTCCAAAGCTGAATAATTTCCAAAGAGTTGGAGGCTTAAATTGATTTTTTTTTTTTTAAAGAATTCTGTACTGACCCAACTTTAAACATGTACACATGGCCCTTGAACATCTCAGTGGATCAATGTACATTCTGTGTAACTGGAAGCATGTCAGGCTGCCTAAATAAATCCAGGAATAAAAACGTCTTCCAGTGCTGACAGAAACGTCTCCAGACTTTTTCACATTCTGTTTGACGCGTCTACCCAGGCGCCCAGCCCAGGGTCTGATAAAACATTCAGAGCAGGATTTCCCAGCCCAGTGCTGCTGCTGCTGCTGCTGCTGCTGCTGCTGCTGCTGCTGCTGCTGCTGCTGCTGCTGCGGCGGCGACGACGGCTGCAGCTGTTCTTGTGATAAGCTCCCTCCTCCTCTAATTAAAGCCAGTCAGCCCATGCTGGAAGGAGCTGCCTGCAGTTTGGATCCTGCAGAAACTGCTGGGGAAGCCACTGAAATATTAAGATGTGTAGAGAAATGGAGACATTCTGCTGTCAGCCTCCCAGCTTCGCTTCCATTACTGCCTGTTAGGACATTTATCCTAACAGTACCGGAGAACCTGAAGGGTCTCGACTGGGTTTCAACCAGAGGGAGTTTGAAGAGGCGATAACAATATTTTCCAAACAACTAGAGTCATCTTGATATTAGACTTTCTTTTTTTTTTGCCCAATAAGAAAATTTGCAAATAAATGAATCCACATTTAAACACTATAAAAAAATTCTTAAGAACAAAAATATTTTCTGGATGTACAAACACACCTTTTGCTCAACAATGAACCTTCAACACATTCCACAAACCTCCATCCCTGTTGTAGCAGCTGTGGAATAAAATCCCTCTGATCAGCAGGTCGCTCTCTTCTCTCCACTAGTCTGACAATCATTCACCTCTAAATATTTAAACTCTTTCCTACAAGAAAAGACCCAAGCTTGCAAGATGTTTGCAACCACTGTTTGCATTGCATGCAGTGTGTTGCAAAAGTACTTACACACTTGAACGTTTTTAGATTTTGTCATGACAACCATAATCTTCCAACTCACGTTATTGGAAGTGCGTGTGATGGATAAACACCAAGTAGCTCAAACCTTTGCAGCGCACATAAAATGATACATAGTTTTACAAATGTAATTATGATTAAATATCAGAACACCTTGGAATTTTATATTCAGACCCTTTTACTTAAATATTCCTGAATAAAATCTAGAGGGACAAGTTGTGTTCTAAATCAATCAGCAGAGTCCAGATGCATGTCTGTTGGGGCAGCAGCATCAGAACCAAGGACCTGGAAACAAAGAAGGCTGCTTCTGTTCTCTGGGTGACTGAATTTCAACTTAAAAAAATTAAAAACTTTTCATTTTTCTATTTAATTAAATTTTTATTTGTTTAAATCTGCACTTGGTGTTTCTTATGTGCACAGTGTAATTGTTTTATCTCTGTTCTTTTTTTGTTCCTTAAAAGCATTTTAAATGACTCCATGTATGACTGGTGGAACACAGAGAAACGTTTTTAGTACTAGTTCAATTTAAACTGTTTTTATCCTAAAACATTTTTGCCATTTAAACAACTTTTGCCATTTAGCTTTCTTAATGCAAAAATATTTGATGTGATTAGAGAGCTAGATAATGATCAGAACCTACGTCAGGACATGCATTGCACAGTAAGAACAGATATGAATGTGTCATGTTTTTAAAAAGTAAAAGAAAGACATAATACAAGCAGCTCTTTCATTCTGGGAGTTTAATTAAGAGAGCTATGAACAAAGGTGAATAAACCGGTTTACCAGTGTGTCACCGAGATGCTTACAGTCAAATCCATCGGCCACATGAAGGGCGAGAAAATACTTTGAACAGTGATAAGTGACCTGAGCGTCTCCCTAAACCGAAGTAATCGAGTCTCATATCAGTAATGAGATTATTCATTTGATCACAGTTAGACAAATGGACTATGAAGTATTGACACATAATGAACAGGCTCTCGTTTCATGAGGTGGAGGGAAACCAGTGGGAGCCACAATGCCAACTCCATTTTCCACTTATTCTATTTTCAGCATAATCATGCTATTAACAATTCATTACCTTTTTATGAAATCAAAACGACAGCGCAGAGAGAAGCTAATATTCCTCCCAGTGAATATTTATACACAACATTTACAACTCAACTGTGATAAAACTGCACGGCCTAATCCACGGCTCTGATGACTGAGGCCATTAACTGCACGGCTGATGACAGCGTTCGTCATTAGTGTCGTTTCCAAGGTGTTACAGAGTCAACACATTAACAGCAGGATGTAGGCGGGATAGAAGGAGTCAAGACTTCACATTCACCAGGCTGTTTGGGTTTGGGGCGTTTAATGGTCCACATTAGACATAATAAAACCAGTTTTGGTTTGACCTCTTGGGCAGAATAGAAAAAATAGCTAAAATCTTATGGACAATAATATATGCAGCAGACTAAATACTAATTGACAAAATAACAAATGTTGGGAATAAATAATTCTGTGTTTTCCTCTGTCTCTTTTAGCTATTTTCACACTTGTATGTACACATAGTGAACATGCGCACAAAGCTAATGTCTAAGGAAATCACATGCTAGGGAAGGCCCTCTTTAAGGCATAGCTTAGCTAGAAGCCAACTGAAGGAACTAGAAACTGTTAGGGGCCATTTTACTGTGTTAGCCCATAAGGTTAGCATGGAAAATGGACCAGAGCTGCATTTTAGTCTTAATAAATAGATTTCATGAATTCTACTCACTGACTCTTCTTCAGCCTCATACATTAAGAACCTAAATGGAGACAGGATAATTCTCCACACAGATTAAAAATAAACTTTTATATGTCTACAAAACTATGACACTATGAGGCAATCTCATAGACTATTCCTGAGTGAACTTTTACCTTCCCATCGTTCTACCACATACAAGAGATTTCAATAGTAATATCATTTATTAGAAATCAGAGAAAAAGCATCATAATATGAAGAGGAAAATCACCCCGAGCAATTAATGAATCAACATAAAGCCTATACGTTATTCATCAAAGATCAGTGTGATTCAACACATTAGAATATCATTGAGTTTGTTACTTCAGTAAATCTACCACTGATGTTTTCAAGACTTTATTTCTGTTACTAATGATGATCATTTTCTGCTCCAGTAAATTAAAACATGACATTTAAAATTAGAATATTAGATTGGAGCAATATAAAAACATTTCCAAAACAGAGATGTAGGCTTAAACCAGAGGTTCGCAAACTGTGGGGGGAGCCCTCTAGGGCAGGCGCCGTGCCATTGCAGGGGGTGGGAGGGCGGGAAGCGGGCTGGATTATGGATGAATGGAAAAAAAAAAAAAAAAAAACCAACAACGATGAACGCTGTGGTCGCCGGAGGCGGTGGGGGCGGGGGGAGAAGGTGTCTGAGTGGATGGAAGAGTATAATAGGGAGTCTCTAAGTCTCTACCACCCCCCCCCCCCCCCCCCCCCCCCCCCCCCCACCCAACACCCCCCCCCAACCACCACCCCCCCCCCCCACCCAC